>JAIZAY010000753.1:0-31567 GCA_029531755.1 Holothuria leucospilota | reverse complement strand
CGGCAACAAACCCCACTGAAGCCAGAGTTGTTGACTCAAGTCGCTGACTTGGACTCGAGTCCGACTCGAGTCGTACATTTTCTTGACTTGCGACTTGACTTGATATGAAGAAAAATGACTTGCGACTTGACTCGAACATATTTGACTTGGCGACATTGAAATAAAAATGTTTGTCGCTGAATGTCCCGCGGATTTTTTTTACCATAAAATTATTTAAGAACAGAACGGAAGCCTTCCCTTCATGCATTCAAGATAGCATTGTGCCGCGAGTAGAAGGCTATGATACACTCAGGGGTCGAGAAAAAGTATAGCTGTAGTATAACATAGATTAAAGCAACCATTTCCTACTTGGAACACCCGAATTACAAGCACACGTCACGTTTCGCAAGAGTAAAGATCAGGCCTTTCCAACCTTTTCCGGCTCGATCATGCATGGGCCCCTAGCACAGAATGCTGTTGAGCAAACACCCTGTCTACAAAATATGAATGACCATAAAAGAACGCCATATGTCTATAAAATATGAGTGACAAGAAACGAAACCACATGTTAACCTGAACCTAAATGGTGTTAATATAGTCTTTGTATGTGTGGATCCAGATAATTGCAAACCCATGGGGGTTTACTACGTGATGGCAAAGCCCAACCTTCGATCGTCGAAGGCTTCATGGCGTGGGAGGATTTTCAAGAAAGTATCCCACTGAAACGCTTTTAACTCAACTTTCTAGTACCGGACAATCAAGATTAGTAAGCAAACGGTAAACATTTTATGAATCTTGTAGTATGATGCACTGCGACCTCTACAGTTCCAGAACAGGTAGCCAGTACTGATTATTAACGTTAATGAGTCAAATGGCCATGACACGGGGTCTGGGGACTTTCCAAGATGCAATTTGCTAGTATCTGGCAATCAAAATAATTTACAAACTTTGTAGTACGCTTGTTGGCCTCATTTTATCTCCATTTTATAAACACTAAGTTTAGAACTCAATTTAACATGTGTACTGTCTTTATAAGCTCCAGCTTTTTATTAAGTACTTTATTTTTTCAAACACCCCCTGCTCCCCTTGGCATTTCCCCTCCCCCTGAAGGGTTGTAGACTGGGCGAAATCTCGGGGGTGGGGGGCAGTTCATGATACTTTCTACTCTCTAAATGTAAAGAGAATTTCACTCTTCGACGATTGCCTACAGTGACCACTCTTTCTTCGAGTGAAAATTTCACTCTGCTGGGAGTGGTAATTCACTCCAAATGAGTGAATTACCACTCCAGGCAGAGTGGAATTCCACTCGAAACAGAGAGTGGTCACTGTAGGCAATCGTCGAAAAGGGAAATTCACTCTTTTACATTTAGAGAGTAAGTGTAGCACCAAGTGACGTGCCTACAGATAGTTGACATCAGGGCGGACCCTTCCTTTTTTACCTGTGCATGAGAGCTGTGACATGGCACCTCTACAAGACTGGTACCTGGTGCGGGATTCTCCGTAACGCTCTTAGTACGACATGGGGGAACCACCATCGTAAAGTAGGCCTTGCAAGAAAATGTTCGATGAAATTTCTTCTAGGTGGAGGGGGGAGGGTGGGCAAATGACACCTTTTAAACCTTAATGTTGGATGTTAACATTCTTTTCCTTTAGATTTCATGCTGTAGAATCAAATTCAAATTTCAAGAAGAAATACTAGATTTGATCCAAAGGGAGAATGTATTCACCCCAATTTAAATAGTGTACCCGGGTATCCTATTCGTGAATGGCTTCCAGAATTATGTTACAATATATTTCTCATTGAGTTGTGCAGTTCACACATGGTTTATCTTGAATATGCAGTATTTACGTTCTAACATATCATGAAAAATACTTGCAATGCAATTAATTAAAAGTTTCTTTACAGCTCATTGAGATTAGCTAATATATAATAAAAAGTAATCAAAGGCTATTTTATCTTTAGTCAGCTTATATGCTGGTGTACGAAAGCGGTGAATCTTGTGGGAGGAAGATGGGTAATCCGTTAGAAAGAGAAACCCGCATTAGAACGCGTCCACGGCGGGGGTCCGGGGACCTCCAGGGAAAATTTGAGTAGGAGAGGAACCCTTAGATGTGATTTCTGTGGTTTGAAATCATAATTTGGACAGTAAAATTTTCAGCATTTCACTATTTTTTCTCAAGTAGACCAACTTTCATTCCCGATTCTGAAAGCTCGGAGGGCAGTTGTCCCCTGCCCCCCCCCCCTCGCAGGTTACTGCCCTGCGAAAGCTATCATACACGTATACTCACACGGATGCCCTGCGCGATGAAATCATGGCATCCTCAAGGCTGCTTTTTTCAGAAATTTTCTGAAATCTTTTCCATAATATTATTCAAGAAAATAGTTTTACCCCTCATGAATATTTTCGGGAAAATAACAAGCGACAGGCATGGTGTTACTTTTTCTTTCCCGTACCAGTTTAATTAAGCATACATACATTATTTTGTTGGGTGACTTTGTACCCAGGTTTTGAGAATACTAATCAAACATGAAAAAAGTTTGACACATTATACAGGGTATACAATAAAACCGTAAAATGATGAGCAGTATGGTTATGTTTGGGGTTATCCTCCTTAATTTAAAACGATACCATTTCCACAAGAACTTAGATTTTCGTACTTATATATTGGTAGCTACTTTACTTTTGTAAGCTTTTGTGGTCCAATGATTGTCTTGAGAAGTTGTTAGTTGTATTTTCTTGAAATTGATATGAATATCACATATTGTGTAAATTCAAGAAAAATTAAGGTCTACAGCCTGATCTCCACATTAAGAGGGTATCTAGGAAGTGCAGACTGGTTCATAATCAGTTCATAAACAGTGACGAAAAGACAAACTCCAGCGATACCCGAATTTGGGGGTCAAGGAGACCGCCAGATTGATCCCCTTTTTGAGGCCCCGTGAGAAAGCAGAGCGCTACAGCGTTGTAAGCTCTGGCTATTTACCATATTGTAGGCATCATAATAAAGATTTCACTTGTCGCAACACGCGAGGCACGCTATAACTTTTACTGCCGCATGGAAGAATCCGTTTCTATTAACAACAGAACAGGGCCAGGCGCGTATCCAGTGGGGTGTTGGAGGCGCGCCCATGGGTTGAAAAAGAAAAGAAAGAAGAAAAAAGGAAAAAGAAAAATAGAAAGGAGGGGAGAGAAAAAAAAATAACTTGAAAAGGAGGAAGAGAGAAAAAAAGAAAGTGTACGATAAATAATGAAAACTAAAAAACAGGGAGGAAGGTAAAACGGTGTTAACAAGAAAATCATGTACTTAAAAATTACAAGTGCTAAGTTCAGAGAAATTAATTTCCATCGTACACTTCACATGATTGAGAAATATTTTACATGGATCTCGTTGACGTTCTATACTCGACTAGATTGCTAGCTTTGCTGCGAAATTTCATTGGACAAGAGACTTTGATCGCACGTGGTACAACCTAAGTGTCATCATGGTTGGCAAAAAGAAGAGATCAATAAGTCATTCAAAACAACAGGCGCGTATCCAGGGGAACGTTCAGGGCGCCCCCCATCAAGTAAAAAAAAGTAGAAGTAAGAAAGTAAATAAAAAGGAAGAGTCAAGAAGTTTGAATCAGAATGCAAAAATGCATTGAGGTTTCGATGATATGTTTCAGTTGAAATACTGTCATGATGTCCCATTTCTTTAATGCAGTAACTGGTCAAATGCTACCTTAACTTGTTTGAAAACACAGCTTTGTGTTTACATTTGATCTTGGGAAATTTAGGCGAATTTTGGACTTTGACCTCTGGTGACCCCAGGCGACAATCTTGGGAATTCTTGGAAAAGTTTGCGTTTTGACCTCTGGTAACCCAAGGTGATCTTCGAACTCCACTATAAAGCAACAGGTTTTTCCCATTACCATACGGCATCCACATGCCAAGTATAAAATGTCTCCAAGCTTCCTACCTCAAGATATCATGTTAGGAAAGTTTTCAAATTCTGAACCCTTGTGCCCCTAATGACCTTTGACCTCTACCAAAAACGATAAAGTTATTCCTCTCACTATAACGCGTCATTATACTAACTATGAAATTTATCCAAGCTTCATACCTCAAGATATCATGTTAACAAGGTTTTCAGAGTTTGACCCCCAGTAGCTCCACGTGACCTTTAAACCCACCAAAAAACAAGGGATCTTCCCCTCACCATAACTCACCTATACTGACCAAACTATGAAATGTATTGAAGCTTCCTATCTCAACATGTAACACATCTACAAACTAAGTATGAAACTTATCGTAGCGTTCTGTCTTGAACCATTATGTTGACAAGCTTTTAAGAGTTTGACCCCCTGTGACCCCAGATGACCTTTAACCCCACCAAAAACAGTAGGGTTTTTGTCTCACCATAATGCATCTACACACTAAGTATGAAATTTATCCAAGCTTCTTACCTTGAGATATCGTGATAATAAGGTTTTCAGGGTTTGACCCCTGGTGACCCCAGATGACCTTTCAATCCCACCAAAAACAGTAGGGTTCTTTCTCTCAATATGAGGCATCCATATACTAGTCTAGCGGCGAAGTCTCAAAATTTTCGACCCCCCCCCCCCCCGGTACAACTTTGTAAAAGTTGACACCTACCCTTAAAATGTTCCTTAGGGTGTCAGCTTTCATTTTTTGTTGGTTGTCACCTTTTAAATTTACCCGAACATGGTAATTATGAGGGTCAAAGGTCACGAGTCTATTTTCACCCAAACTTCAACAATCTTGGTACTATACATGTGTACTTCACCTTCAGGGGAGGCTTTACCTTGAGTCTAGTGTGGTAAATATTTTGAATAAATTTACAATTAACATCCCTGAACTCCAATCAATGCATAAAACCCGTAATTATCAATATTTACTATGTTTTCATTGAATATTTTCATTATTTTTTTTTAGTTTTTCCCATTACAAATTTACATGATATGATATTTCAATGCATCTTATGCATGTTTTACCACATGGAGATAAAGCGTCTCTCAATAAAGACAAGGTAAGATTGTTAAATAGGCGTAGGAAGCGGGGGGACTGGGGGTCCCAGTCAAAAATGTGAGGGGCTGAAGTATGCTTCCGCCCCCCAAGACCCAAGGGCAAAACCCCCTTATTTGTCTCTTCTGTAAGAAATGTCAAAAATTTGCAGTAAATTTCCTCAAAGTTTGTCCAAAATGTTGCACCAAATTGCATCTGAGGCCCCTTAAATACCCAAAAATGTTCCACAGGGGAGGGGGACCAAACCCCCTGCCCTTAGACTCCTCCCAAGGACGGCGATCCGAAACAAGATTCACCCCCCCCCCCCCGTCGCGAAAAGCTTCCTACGCCTATGTATCGTTATAAGTTCTACATTGCAATATAATGCTCTTCTTGGATAAAATTGATCTGTCGAATGTTTGCCTGCATAGCGGCTCTCTTTAACTTCTGACACACTGGGTAACCGTAGCGAAAGGCTAAACAAAAAACCCCGTCAGCTATGTGCAGACTAGTCAAACTTATAAACCATATCTGGAAAGTTTAACGAAAAAATGTGGCAATGGTGTTTCGTTTCAGTGTTTTCAAGTTATCATTTGTGGTAACAAATTAAGATTTTCTCATATAGACGAGGTTTCTGACTATACATTTATTAAAGCCTTTAGACTATATGGCCTTGGAAAATATACATCTGGCAGTTTTGATGTTGTGCTTCTGAAGGCGAAAAATCAGAATGGTCATTACAAACGCCGAATGCACTTTGTAAGTAGGAAAAGTAGTGATGAACAGCTGAATTTTTTTTATTATAAAAATTGCGAATCCCATTTCAGATGTGAGAGTAATAAAATACAATGCTCCACCTTCAAAATGTGTCACTAAAATCTTGTCCTATATGGGTCAAAGCGGTAAACAATTAACAAATTCTTTGCTTTTCATAAAAAAGAAGCATTTTGAGTATCCTGTCAATTGAAACTGCCTTCATTAATCTGCATATGAAAATTCAAATCACCAAACCCTCTTACAGCCAGTTTCATCCATGGCCAAACAACGTGCTGAAGAGGGCGAGAAAGTTCCCAGACTGTAAGAGGGAAAATCATTTTCAAGGCACGAAATGTGTTAACATAAAAGGCAAAGGTAATTTTTGTTCCTACAATTTCTCCCAGGTGTTAATGTTTGTGGGTCCCTCCACTGCTTTTAAGTTATGGACCTGTATTGTCGAACAGAGTGGTCAACACATGGTTACATTCAGGCTATATCTGAATCTGGTTGACCGTGATTTAACCAACCAATTTATGTGCTTGTTGCCAGGCTAAAAGAATGATTGGTGGCAAAAACCCTCGAGTTTGCTGAATGCTTCTTACCTCCAATCATTTGTCGACAAAAACGTATATTGTGCTAGACAAAAAGCATGATCAGTCCTTAGAAAGGATCCTGTTTTCTAAATATCCGCCTCACGATGCTAGATGTGGCTGGAATTAAACACGTAATCCCTAATTGTGATTACTAAACACTGTCTTTATAACTTTACCAAAATGAAAGCTAGATCATATATGAATTTGTACCGTATTAACAGCCCCTCTACAAGCTTCATTGAATTCATCTCAACATAACCATTTTTTGAGAACTGCGAATTAGTAAAATCAAGTCTTGTTATGGATATGTGCCATTTCCATGTCCAGACTTGAAAACAACATAGATCGGTGCAAGAATCATTCACTGGCTTTCCAATACAGGGAAACAACTCATAATTATATTGCTCTGTAACCACAAAATATTAAAGGTTTATTTACCAGTAAAGAAAATGAATTAAATTCATGTAACAATTACGATGGGTGTAAGGGACACTTTCTAGGGGGAGGAGGAGGCTAAGCCGTTTGCCCGACAAACTGTAATAATCGGACCAATGGCCGGATTTTCACAAAATGTGCCAGAGAAATAGGATTTTTTTCCAAACTCCGGCTGACCAAGTTCCATTGCGACTATGTTCCAAGTCCCTCTCATAAAAAGATAGCAGAGCAATGTGTCTTGAAACAAAGCAAAATCGTACTTTGTCAGTTTGTAGCGGTAAAATGTATTAGTTGTATGCCATCCCGAGCAAAGACGCTTTCTGCTTTACTAAAATTTACCATCACGTCCGAAAACATTTAAACAAATATCTACTTTTTTGCATAGGATTTTGCTGCAATAAACCCCTTTTCGCTGATCTGGTTCATGTTGGCAAATGGTTATTGCAATGACAGAAACACCGTAATGTATTTAATAAATAATTAAGTCAATTAATTTAGTTAGGCTATGTGGTTTCGCTCATTTAATCTAATCAATGCAATGGATCCACACATCCTAACAACCGAAACAAAAATTCAAATTTCTCTGATACAGCTACGAAAATAGCCTACATTTCATGGTAGGCCTATAAATATTTTCATTATATCTCACCTAATTTTAAGGATTGCAAGCTCTCGACATTGGTAGGGGCGGAAGCCATTGTCCAAAGCCAGGACAAAAGCGACTGATTACTGCATGGGAGGATTAAATAAACATTTCGGGTGCTATTGGGGCGGGACAAATTTGGGACTTTTAGTGGAGAAATTTCAATAATTTGGTGTTTTTATTGAAGTAAATTAATTTAAAAATTTGGTTTTATTTTGAAGTAAATGCAAAAGGTTAGGTTTGCAATTTATTTTGAAAAATAGCCCTCTTTGAGAGTACCGTGACTCAACGAAACTTTTAGGACGACCAGTCGCTGTCGAAGATTAAAAACTTCATCGCACACACTCATTCTCCCTAAAAAAAGATTTGAAAATTTTCCCGACGGAGGGCCTCAACCTTTCTCGAAGGGGCCATGGCCTCCTCACCCCACCTGGCCTCACCCCTGACAAAGTTGCTTTAAAACATCTGAATAAATGTTGTTTGAAGTCACATGATTTTGTGAAGGGTCCTTATGGGGAAAAACGTAAAATGCAGATCAAGTTTAAAAGGTGCGACCTTTAATGACCCTTGACCTTAAAACTATGTTCGAAAACTAAACAAACATTCAAATGTTGTATTTTAAACATCACTCGTCCACAGTTTACAGAACGCGTGGGATTGTATCTGGACCAGGGGTGGCGCCGGGATTTGCCCGACAGGGGACCAAGCTCCCCGACGAGGGGCCAGCAACCCGAAGCCTCGATGAGGGCGATGTAGTGCCGAAACGATGTTTGAAGTAAAATTTTGGCGCGCGAAAAGCGCCGAAAATTTCACACTCTTAATGGAAAAATTGAAAAAGTTGGGCTTTTACCACGAAAAATTTGAAAAAAATGGGTTTTTACGAAGAAAATTGGAAAATCTGGGGATTTTATTGAAGAACTTGCCCAAATTTAGACCAAAATTAAGTAAATTGTTGGAGCGACTGCCCGTTGTCAGGGACTACATATTTTATCATATACATAGTAGCTTCCCGAAACCGGAAAATTTCCCCTACGGGGGGGGGCAGCCTTCCCCGACGGGGGGCCATGGCCCCCTGCCCCCCACCTGGCACCACCACTGTTCTGGACGTTTTTCTTCTTACTCTTCACCAATGGTCCAGAATTGAAATTGAAAGGTGTTGAAAACAGACTGTTCAATGTGTCTAAGTCTGTTATTCAAATGTCTTTGTTAAGGCTACGAAAACACTCTATAAACAGTTTATAATTCTTTTATTTTCTTTACATTTTGAGCACTTTAGGACTGTATAAATTGTTCATTTTGACTCACAGCATTTTATAAGTCTCGTCATATTAAAGTGTGTTAAAAATACTAAAATTTTGAAAAATTGACCTTTTTGACCTTTGACCTTGAAAATTTGCATGTTCGGGAATTTTTAAAAAGTGACAACCAACCTAAAATTTAAATTTACATTATAAACAATAGTTTTAGCATAGTCGCTATATTTTACAAATCGGTACCGGGTAAGTCAATTTTTAGAGCTCTTTTTCAAATTCGCCGCTAGACTATACTAAGTATGAGATCTTTCGGAGTTTCCCTTCTTGAGATATCGTGTTAACGAGCAAGTGTCAAAAACACACATGCACACCCACCTATACACACATACACACGCCATCATGACTGCACAGATTTCTCTTTCATCGAAACCAAAAACTAAAAAGTACAAGTATAAATGCTCACAGTATAGTGTAAGCATTTACATGATAATCATGTACTTCCGCATGATGATCGTGTAAACATAGTATATCATACTCAACATCATAAATATTTCTGTAGGGATAGGGTGCATGATGCCTTTTCGAATGAATGATGGATGTACCTATTTTAATTGCTTTTTATCACAAATCTTTCGCAAAGTATCGGCACCAAAATTTCACGCGCTCTACGCACTTTCACTTTCAGTTCAGTAGTTCCACGGTTCTTATACATTGAAGAGGCTTGGGGCTGGGGCCCCCAAATGTCAGAAACTGACTAAATCGGGCAGATAATTTGTCTCAGTCGGGGGGAAAATTGGACAGGTATATTAGGTCTGGAGTAGGGCAAAAATCACAGCCCTCCCTGAGAAACGCAGTCCCGTACGGCCATGGGCATTCCAAATGAGATGATATGTTTGAAGGAATATTGAAAGCATTGCGTAATAGTGGGAACTCTTATTTCAGACTTGCCTTCGTAGCAGACACATTTTGTTAGAAAATTAAAAGTCTTTGCAATTGTTAATCATTTTTTGGAAAGTGACTGCTGAAGCAACTTTTTAGCCCATTCCACTGGCAATTATGCACACTAGTTGACGTTCCATGCTTGATTACCATTATCAGAAATGAGCAAAATTTTTCTGGTGAATAACCTTTATTATGATTTTTTTTTCGAAAGTTAGATGTAAACTTCCAACCTCCTTCAAAAGACACACAGAGACAGGACATCAAAAGCGCTGCGGATTATGATGCAATAAAGTACTAATTTTAGCGTACTGTACATGATTTAAAGTACACATATTTTACGTTACAAAAAAATTTGAAAAATTTGTTTCGGCGGGTATCACGCTTTCTCATTGTCGCTAGTGTATGGTGCCTGTTTTATCAACTCATTTACAAAGAAAACATTGTTTGTGAATCCTCAATTCCTCGGTTATACACTGTTTCAATGTTCTGTAAATTTTGGGACAATTTCACAGTAACTTCGTATTTTTTTTTTTCTATTTCACATAATCATGCTAAGCGTAATAAATCAGTCATTGAGAATGGAGGTTCAATCTCTTTTTAAAGAAAAAAAAGAGACACATTACACGCAAAAAACACATTTTCAGTCTTCAGAACCTATTTTGTTTTTCTTTCTGCTGATTAGATTAGTTGATTGCTACTTTATGACAAAAAGGGTTTTCGCGTTTGTTTTTGTCAGGTACTGAATGGATTATTATTTTCCTTGCTTGAAAATGTTTACAACTGGTATTGCCGCATTCTTTGCAGTATTAAATTTGTTAAAAAGTGATTACATTATTTGAAAATTGTCAATGAACCCTTTGTATAAAAGTACCTTTACATTAACGCAATTGTAATAAACAGAATGCCCATTTAAGACAACTCGCTTCTCGGCCTTCAGGCTAAGATAATGCTTAGTGATGTGAAGGTCTGAGGGCGGAAAGGGCATGGTCACGTAACCCCTTATGGGACTTCATTTGAACTATAAAGAAATGAATGACAATTTTTTACATAATTATGACATCACTGATCTAGAAATACATATAACCTCTGTTAGCTTGAGCATACAGCTCTTTAAAATTTTACACTCAAAAATCATAACATTAATCAGAGCATTTTATTTAGTTTAGATTCACAGAAATTTTTACCAATTACCATTATTACCAATTAACATTTGTAAAGTAACAAATTCATTTTTAACAGTGTACCTACTCCCCCACCTGCTCATGTTTCGCTTATAACTAGCTGTTCGTTTGAATTCTCGTTCGAAATAACGGCGATTTTTGTGTAGTGCTGGGGGTTATTCCAGTATTATATCGGTCAACTATAAACTTCATGTAAGTGTCCCCGCACAGAACTTCCGGGGGCTTTTCCGTCTGGACCTTCACCACCGATAGCGCCACGGAGGTATGGGCCGGGCATGTATCCGCACTTTTTCAAAATGGCAAAATGTTAAGTTCGTCTAGGGGTTGGGGAGTGTATGTTCTGGATTCAAGGTTGCCACATTCCGCATATTCACAAGTGATAAATTTCTTACCTCCGTAAGTTTCCGCGCGCTTCGAGAGCGATGTTGTTAGTAGTTGCTATACCCTCTTTACATCCAATGTACAAAATAATTTTTATTTTTTATTTCTAGTTCTATATAAACAACCTCATCGTTCCAATTTCACAAGGTGTCCCCGTCTGTTGAAATTTGTGACGGAAATGTATCATGGAGTTGATGTTTAGCGAAATCCCTTTACTGATAAATGCACAGGCTTCCAACTTCTTCGGTTGGTTTCTTGACAGTTTAACATATGACCTCATGAACTGAAATCGAAAAATTAAACGAGACCCTTAGGGTGACGTTTGATTGAGATTCTACTGAAACATTACATGAACGGGAGATTACATGAGATTGCATAATCGGATAAAGCTTCAGTTTTTAAAGCAGATATGCTCAGGATCACCTTATTTACAGCGGGAGGGTACGTCCACTTGAGCGTGTTGGTTTGTGGAGTATTGGGAGGGCATGTAATCCCTCTGTTCATGTAATGTGCCAGTAGAATCTCAATCAAACTTCACCCTTAGGGTCTCGTTTAATATTTCGATTCTACCACATCATTACATTTCACTCCGTAATAGACGTTTTGGGAAATTCGGTACTTCCGGTCGGGTCACAAGGTCAAGTGTACCATAACAACGGGTAACGCGTTCAGCTCTGCACATTCACCATGCAACACTCTAGCTGGGACACTGTAAGCGTGGTACACTTCACCTTTGACCTATTCCCATATTGCATTGCGTGGACACATTTCCCAACTCGTCTATTACATGAGACTTCAAAGCGGTGTTACTGAGCATAGGCGGTGAAAGAAATTTGCAAGAGACTTTGAATGATGTTGACTCTTTGTTTAATTCTTTAGAGGCTTAGAGCCGCTCTTTGAGCTTCGTTGGAAATTATAGCAATGTATCCTTACGACAACAGATCAATATTTTAGTATTCTCTCAATTGTTTTGGTGCGAAACTAACATCACAACTTATTAAAAATTCTTTAGCAGATGACACTGTTATGGTCACATTCTTTGGGACAACTGAAGCTCTCTACGTGTTCTTTTCCCGTTCTTCACAGCGCTGGAAAACACTGAAAACGCCGTGCCTGTGGTCGTGAAGGAGTCGGAAACCAGATGGAGAGCAAGGGTAGAAGCAGTAAAGCCTGTCAACAAATACCTACGTGAGATTCTTCAGGTTCTCGAGAAAATCATAGACAATGAGCACGAGACCACTGAAACGGGAAGTGATGCTGAGCATGCAGCTCTATCACCGTGTGCTGAGCTACGATTTTCTGACTTTTTCAGAATTTTGGGACAAAATACTCATCTGCATTGACCGTGTCCAAAAAAAAAAAAAGCTGAAGGATCCTACCATGAACTTTGACGAAGGCGACGATGGACTTGAAAGCACTCCGAGATCATTTCAATGGTGAGAGGGAAGTACTGATCAGCGAGTCAGTAGAGGAAGGACTCAATCTCTGCCAAGAATGGGAAGTTGAGGTTGAGAGATGTCGAAGAAGGGACGAAGAGAATGCCCCAGTGGGAACTCGAGAGACGCGGGACTGACAGCCAAGGAAGAAATGGAAAGAGTCATGAAGGGGACCCTGGACCGTCTTAACAGAGATATGGATGAAAGGTTTCATCGGTTACACGACACTGGCTTAAAATTTGGGTTCCTTCTTAATGTTCACGGATTGTGTTATGGCATCGTCCGTGAAGAACTTCACCTGCAGGAAAATTGCGAAAAGCTAGGCGAATTCTATAGTATTGATATTGATGGACAACAACTGTATGATGAAATTCTGGATTGCAGGATGCAGACATCTGGTCGACCTAACGCCAGAGTTGTGGCCAAGTCATTTTTGTTCAAGTCAAGTCACTAGTCCCAAGTCATCTGCCTTCAAGTCAAGTCAAGTCTCAAGTCATTTAACTTTAAGTCAAGTCACAAGCCATTTTCACCTAATTCAATTCAAATCACGAGTCATTTTCGCTCAAGTCAAGTCACAAGTCATAATTTTGAAAATTAAAAACTTATATATAAGTAGGCCTATAAACTGGACTGCAGTCATAGTTAATATGGAGACCAGGTGGTAGAGCTTGAAAAATTTCAATCCAAAGAAGTCACAGGTTGACATTTTTTGTTTGAAGATTTACGAAATATGCTCTGTCCATACTAAGACACATCCAAGCAACAACTTTTCAGAACAAGAGCAAGCAATGGATCACATAAGCTTTAAGCAATCACTCGATCTTAGTAGCTAACAGTATGTGAAAGGGAAATATTCCGTTTGTTTACATATACTTTTCATATTTCTAAGCCAGTATAATAATATTCATAGATACACAATGATACACGATTCAAATAAGGCAAATACGGTGGCTTTCTTTTCAAGAAATAAGGCTGTCCCAGGAAGAAATTCAGCTACTTATTGCACAAAAATAATTTTTTCACCCAAACTTTCAAAAATACAAATGATGCAACATATATAACTCTTGTAAGGCATAACATTTTGAGGATATAAAGCTATTGCTAGAGTTTATAGGTGACGGATACACAGTTGATTAAAGGTATTTCATTTAATTGTATGCCATGTTGGTGCATTTTAAACGCAATATTTCCAATCTAAGTTCTTACGAAAATGGAATCGGTTTAAAAGTAAGGAGGATATTCCCCAAACACAACACCACTCAATAGTTTGGAGTTATAAGGGTAACCCACATAACACTGATAACAGCATAGTGTGTCCAGCTTTTTTCCAAGTCAGGTGACAGGTTTTCTGTGAACCTGTGTAAATGCGCCTATTATAAACTGAATGTATGCTTAAAACAGTAAAATAGTTGAAATATGCCTGCTCTTTTCCTAAAAGGTTCATGAAACTTTTTTATTGCATTATACCATAAAAAAAGATTCAGAAAATTTCTGAAAGTCAGCGTTGAGGATGCATTATTCTTTCTCATCGGCCAAGGAGTGCTTGTATGATTACGACAGACCGCACGTTACCACGCAAATATGAAAATTCTTTGATGATGGGGGAGGGTGGATTTTCCTATTCATGAGGAGGGGGAAAATGCTAAAGACAGCAGGGGTCTTTTGGAAACTAATATTCTTTTTATACCCTGGAGCTTAAGGAGATGCTAATCATTTATCACCATGTTCTCCAAAAGTGTTCACAAAGTGGAGATAAAACGAGGTCAACAAGTATTACCCCTGCTTAGGTTACACTGAAATATTCGTAAATTATTTCAATTGTCAGATGCCAGCAAAATGCATCGAAGGATGTAAATGTTAATTCCTGACCCCTTAGGCTTGGCCATTTGACTGATGAATAATCATTACTGGCTACCCTATTCCGGAATTGCAAAGGTCGCAATGCCTTATATATAATATTAAATTTCATAAAAGAATGTTTGCCGTTTGCCAACTAATCTTGATTGTCAGATGCCAACAAGTTGCGTTTACAGCGTTTCATTGTTTTTTTTTTTCTTAAGGATGACGCTACACCCCATTAGATCATCACGCCTTCGGCGATTGCAAGTTTCGGCTTTGCCATCAATAGTGACCCCCCCCCCCCCCATCGATTTGTATTCCCTTGATCTACAAATACAAAGACCGTATTTAGCACACTTTATTTTCAAACCATGCAGTTTCAGTTTCTTGTTTCTCATATTTTATAGACATAGAGTGTTCTTTTATTGTTATCTGTATTTGAAGACATGAGGGTTGGGAGTTCTCTCAATTCCATTCTGTGTAAGCAGCAGTGCATAGGACAATGAGCCGAAAAAGATTAAAGTACTGAAGGCCGTTCAAACCATGCAGTTTCATTTTCTTGTCACTCATATTTTATAGTCATATGGTGTTTTTTATCTTTTATCCATATTTGTAAACATGAGGGGAGGGAGTTTTCTCAGTTCCATTCTGTGTAAGCAATACCGTACTGGCTATCCTATTCTGAAATTGCAAAGGTCGCAACGTCTTATATATAACATTAAATTTCATAAAAGAATGTTTGACGTTTTCCACCTAGTCTTGATTTGTCAGATGCAAAGAATTGCCTTTTAAAGCGTTTCATTGTTTTTTTTTTTTTTTTTTGGTCTGAAGGAGGACGCTACACCCCATTAGGTCATCTTGAAGAAAAAGTTTGCACTCTGTTGCTCCTTAATTCTTTGGTGAAGAAATGCATGCTACACTCAGCGACATCACCATTTAATGTTTCCAAGTCAAATATGTTCAAGTCAAGTCAAGTCGCAAGCCATTTATCTTCAAGTCAAGTCAAGTCAAAAGTCAAGAAAAAAGCGCAACTCGAGCCTGACTCAAGTCCAAGTCAGCGACTCGATTCAACAACTCTGCCTAACACGATAATAACAAGACCTGAAGGGCCACTAGAATTCATCGTTCAGTATGGGGCATGAGAGAGTCTTCCCAAATCTCCGCATCGCTGCTCAAATAATGCCAACTATCGCAGTTTCTATCGCCAGCTGCGGAGGTCATTCAGCAAGTTGAAACTGGTACCAGGGAGCTGTGAGACATGGAGAAACATCGACCAAATCTGTTACACAATATGTACTTCCAATATGTACTCCCTGCTGATACAAACTTGCTTGAGAATCACAATGGGTCAAAGCAGACTATGTGATCCCGCTTTACTAAGTAAGTGTAGAAAGAAAAGAGGCGGAAAACTGACTTTGAGCATATCATAGACCTATTCGTTTCATCGAAAGCAAGGAAGATGAAGCTTTAGTTACTTAGTCTCTTACCGTAGCCTAATAATTCAATAGACCTAACTAGGGCGACTAGGTTGTGGGTTGTGTATAATTCCTGAACTGTTAGTACGATGCGGGGGTAGGAGAAGGGGGCTCCATTTCAGTGTCTACCCTAGGCGCTGCTTTAGGTAGTTACGCCACTGGTCCTAATATCGAGTATGTCCATAATGATGCAGAATTTGCTTGCACCGAATTGGGCACTAACTTTGCGGATGCCAAAAGAAAGAGTTTTATGTAATTTCTGTCCTTCAGATAAGGCAGGGTGCAATAAAAGATTCCCTGCTTAATTTAATTACTTGTGTGCTCCAATTAAGGTTGTATACCGGGAGCGTGAATTTGTTTGTAGGCTTCAATTTCTCGTATGAGTTAAGCCTAAGTACACTTCTGCAAAATAACACCAATTAGGCAGTAGGCCTACTAATGATTTTTTGTGTACTCACATTTCCCAGTAAACACGAAAATATTCTTGTCATATTTTAAAAATATTCGTCCGAATGTTTTTCTTATATTTTTAGGAAACATTTCAGAAATATGTTTTGTTGAGTTGCAGAAATATTTCCAGAACATTTTTAGAAATATTTCTGATATATTTTAAAATGTTTTCACAACACTTCTAAAATATTGTTATTGAGTTCCAAAAATGTCGCAACAACATTTCCAGCTCATTTCTAAAAATGTTACACAAACATTTTCACCACATTTTCACGCTATCACTAAAATATTTTGAGGATGTTTTTGAAACGTCAGTGAAATATTTCTGTCGTATCTTTAAAATAGTTTGTTGAATGTTTTCATCATATTTTCAAGAAACATTTCAGAATTATTTTTGTTGAGTTGCAGAAATATTTCCAGAATATTTTTAGAAATATTTCTGTTATATTTTAAAACGTTTTCACAACATTTCTAAAATATTTTTATTGCGTTCCAATAATGTCGCAAAAACATTTACAGCTCATTTCTAAAAATGTTACACAAACATTTTCATACTATCTCTAAAATATTTTGGGGATGTTTTTGAAACGTCAGTGAAATATTCTTGTCATATTTTAAGATTATTCGGTCCAATGTTTTTGCTATATTGTTAGGAAACATTTCAGAAATATATTTTGTTGAGTTGCCGAAATATTTCTAGAACATTTTTAGAAATATTTCTGTTATATTTTGAAACCTTATCACAACATTTCTAAAATATTGTTATTGCGTTCCAAACATGTCGCAACAACATTTCCAGGTCATTTTAAAAAAATGTTACAGAAACCTTTTCACCACATTGTCACACTATCACTAAAATATTTTTGGGCTGTTTTTGAAACGTCAGTGAAATAGGCCTAGACCCCAATCATTGTTAGCCTTTTAAAGCTTCAATCGATCGGCTAATTAAATTTAAGCTTTTAAGTTAGCGTAGGTTGGGATACAGAATTAGGCTTAGGGGCCGCCTAGGTCTAGGATCTGGCTTAGAATAAAACCTAGAAGACACTTTAGGCTAAGCCTAAGCATGTTCGCAGAGGAGAGAAGCCACTCTTTCGGAAGCATTTGGTTTTAGGCTTATCCGGATTCCCTCAACGCCTGTAGCCAAGGGGTGTTTTTTCTTCGGGCTTTTCAGTGCCGCAACCTGTCTTCCTCCTTCTTGGCCGATGACCTAAGAAGTTTGTGCAGCAGCTTCTTGGCCTCTTCATCGTCTGATTCTGAAGTTGACTCAAAGTCCAACTTTGTCCTGCCTTCCTTTTCAAGGAAGCGTTGACGTTGCCTCTTCGCCTGGCTGGATAGTTTCTGCCGACAGACTTTGCAAAGCCCCCTTCCCGCTCGAACCAAGACTCAGAGAATTCCTCAGACTGAGCAGTTCCGAGACTTCGGGAGTCTGGGCGGGTTTCTGTGTACCTTCAGGTGTTGAGGTAGGGCCTAGTACTGTCTTCTTCTCGATGCCGTGTTAAGAGTAGGCTATAAGCGGGCTGTCTGACTTTCCTGTAGTTTTCTTCATTTAGAAGAATTCTGTCCTTATTAGGATGGGTTGTTCTCCGACCACAAGTTATCTTCTTCAGAGTCTGTAGTGTCTTTAGGCGAGGCAGGTATATCCGGTATAAGATCTTTAATATCCATAGGCCTAGGTTCCTTGCTTTTTTCAAAAGTCCCCTGACTCTCTGGCGAAGAGCCAGGGGCGAAAACAATGCTCTGCGCATATCACTGTTTGATGATTGTGTGTGCTGTTCAGGGTTGCCACTCTGCTTTTTCAAATTTCACCACGCGGGTGCTCGAAATTTCACTTTTTTGACATGGGGTTTCACTACATGACATTCGACAGAGTACCTCACCCTACCCCCCATCAGTATTACCTTAATTTTGCTCTTTTTATTTCCGATTTTTACTCCCTGGAACGAACGTTTTTTTTTTTCTTTCTTTCTTTCTTTTTTTCCCCCAAAACAGGCTAAAAATTTTTCACGAAAGGGAAGCCTTGTGAAACAAACATATTCATGAACAAGTAAAAGAATTGTCTGACAATGTGAGTTTATATTTTCTTGTTTTAATTGCAATAGTCACTCGGACTGGCGGATAGGCTACCATCTTATAGTAACTCACCCCCTTTCCCAAAATATCCACCCCTAAACTCAATTGGACCGGCGAAAGAGGAAGAGGAACGCATATTGTAGCCTTTAAATGCAAATGTGATAATATTGAAATCAACTGGTTTGTTATCTTAGTGTGATTTTATTCTTCCAGATCTTGTGTACAGTTTTGAGTTTTCGGTGCCAAAAGACCATTTACACCCATTTGATTAGCCTTGAAAAGGAGAGAAAGTTAAAAAGTAAACAACAGTTACTACTCTTTTTCATGGACATGGAGTCACTTTAATTTAACTTTGCTTGTTAAAAGCTACCGTACGAAGTTGACAGTTCTGTTGTCAGGTTGTGATTTGGTTTCACAGCCAAATTTGGCCAAAAGATTATCACACTCTACAGACCACGATCGAGCACTTTCATAGTGAACTTTCTGGTAAAAGAACAGATTAGACTGGGCTTAACATCTACGTTTAACATGAAAGACCAAGGAGAATATTTTTCGACCTAAATTTGGTGAAATTTTTACTACATTTCGACAATTTCATGTTTCCTTCACTGCATCACTACGAAAGTCCAAATTTCACTACATCTAGTGAAATTTCACTGCAGGTGGCAACACTGGTGCTGTTCGTATCCTCGTGTAGCTTTCGTTTATATGTATTTAGACGTGAAAGAGAATACCCCAAATACTGAGCGCTGATTGAATGAAAGTTAAGGCTAAGAGTAAAGCCTTTTAGATCTCACACACATTTGTGATAGTTTGCAGTTCTTTTCGACCATTTTTCGGTGTTTAGGATCCCGCTTTTGTGGGATAATAGGATGTACAAGTATTTCCGCCCGGAATTCTCAGTGCATCTAGTCTACGCCTCATTTTCCGAAGAAAAGAAAAAACAAATGAAAGGGGGGGGGGTAGGTGGTTCACTATCTGACTTTACCAAGTCGGTGAACTGTTATTTTTAGGAAAAAGTGCCCGATCATGTTAAATATGACCCAAGCAAAAGCTTTAAATTATTCCACTCTTTTGGAGGAATGTGAGTCGTTCTGAGATTGACAAATAAGAGGTTTTATGAAAACCAACTAGACCGGTTTCTGTTCTTCGCTCTGTAGGCAGAACGTCATCAGTAGTAGCGTTTGTGTGCTGTGTAGTACTAAGGCAGGGTTTGTCATGTTTTATAATGCAGCTATGAGCGCATCAATTAAGATATCCTCATAACTTTCTTCTGTTTCAAATTTCATTCATTTTAGCCACCAAATTAGGAAGTTCAAATGTTGTTTCCTTATACAGGAGTAAAATTTAATCCCTGTAACGAAGCCATTTTAGTATGTTTGGATCTGTCGGTATGACTTTCAAGTCTATGCATGATAATATTGCAGATTTCGGTGAAGATTGGCTTCCCATAGCGCAACTAATTTTGGTAGGAAAAATTGGCCATTAAACTCACAACAGTTCCTTTCAAGGACGAGTTTCATGAGGGCACGAAGGGAAGTAGGGGATATAGGTTTTATCCCTTAAAGTTTTTAGGTACTTTTTCAATAATAAAAAATATTGAAAAATGATTTGTTGAAATGTTACCAGAATGTTTTATAATATTATGAGAACATCATATGAATTTCAAGTAACATTATTACAATATTCAAGATCCAATAGGAAATCGACGTTTTTGTCTTTAATCTGCCATACTATGATAGTCTTATTACTGGCATAATGAGCATTTTGAAGTGTTTGTACAGTTTTGGCGAGCCTTCTACAAGCACCAAGAATCATATTAATTAAGCAAATCATTTTCTTTCGTTGTCAAGAAAATGTTTCGGTTATATTTTGGAAACATCACAAAAATATATTGCTGAAATATCTTTCTGACATTTCAAAAATGTTTTGCTCTCTAATTTTTTTCACTTATATACGCATGCTTGTACCAATCTACACACCTTTTACAAATTGAAATTGTTCATGTTTACTACTTTTAGGGTTATAGAATGATACTATAGAAATATGTCCGAAATATTTAAAAAATGATTAATTGAAATGTTACCAGAATGTTTTAAAAACATTATGAAAACATAGGAGTATTTCTAGCAACATTATTACAATATCCAGGATGCAATACGAAAACCACATTTTTCTCTCCGATCTGCCATAGCATGATAGTCTAAGTACTGTATAACACTTCGGGGCTATTTTCAATTCAAATTTGGGTGTTATTATGAAACATTTTATTCATGTTATTAAAATGTTTCAGTGTAACATGTAAATAAAAATATTTTCAAAATATTTTTAAAACAATTCAACACAAACACAACGATCCAAGGTCCAATAGGAAAATCAATTTCTTTCTCTGTAATCTGCCATAATATGATAGTCTCATTATTGTATAACATTTCTGGGCATTTTTAAATTCAAGTTAGGGTGTTGTTATCAAACATTTTATTCATATTATTAAGATGTTTCAGTGCAAAATGAAAATAAAAATATCTTCAAAATATTTTAAAAACATTTCAACACAAAAACATACATAATGAGCATTTTGAAGTGTTTGTACAGTTTTGGCGAGCCTTCTACAAGCATTAAGAATCATATTAATTAAGTAAATCATTTTCTTTCGTTGTCAAGGAAATGTTTTGGTTATATTTTGGAAAAATCACAAAAATATGTTGCTGAAATATCTTTCTAACATTTCAAAATGTTTTGTTCTCTAATTTTTCTCATTTATATCCGTATGCTTGTACCAATCTACACAAACTTTACAGATTGAAATTGTTCACTTTTACTACTTTTAGGGTTATAGAATGATACTATGGAAATATTCCCGAAATATTTAAAAATGATTTATTGAAATGTTACCAGAATGTTTTAAAATTATTATGAAAACATCATAGGAATATATCTAGCAACATAATTGCAATATCCATGATCCAATAAGAAAACCACATCTTTTTCTCTGCCATCTGCCATAGCATGATAGTCTAAGTAGGTCTACTGTATAATACTTCGGGATATTTTCAGTTCAAATTGGGTGTTATTATGAATTATTTTATTCAAATTATTAAAATGTTTCAGTCTAACATGTGAATAAAAATATCTTCAAAATATTTTTAAAACATTTCAACACAAACACATACACAACGAGCATTTTGAGGTCTTTTTTTTTAGTTTTGGCGTGCTTTCCACAAGAATTAAGAATCATATGCATGAAAAAATCATTTTCCTTTGTTGACAAAGAAAGGTTTTGGTTATATTTTGATAACATTATAAGAAAATATTTTAGTAAAAATATTTTTGAACTGTTAATAAAACATTTTTGAAATATTTCAAAAACATTTTTCCTCCATATTTCTCTGTAACATTTTTACGCCTTAAAAAATATTTCAAAAATGTTTCGTGTTTACTGGGTTTACAACTCACATACCAAGCAAATTGCCGGTAGTGACGGTAAGGGCACTAGACAGCAAAATATTTCCAGTTACTTCCCTCTAGTCCCATACACAAAGAACAGCTCAAATTTAGGGAAGAACAGTTTTAAAGTCCACGACTAGTACAGTACAACTGTTACCGTAGTTTATGAAATAAATAACACAGAACTCACAACAAAGCCAACCTTGCTTGCGCTTTCAGCAACCGCTTCAAAGGAGAGAAGAGCCTTGAATGACGAATGAGAGCTTTTTAAGTACGTAGAAACAGGCACTGAGAAACTAAAGAACCCCAAACCCAAACAAAAACCCTGAATGACGTTTAATTTTACGATTCGGCTTGTTGTGAATCTAGTGGCAGCTCCCTGAATAGAGCATGGAGCTATACTACTAATAGAGTAAATCATTCTACCTAATAATCACACTCCACTACGGTATAACATGAAGAGTAACAGTTTGATCGCTTCATTGTACAGTTGGACAAGTAGTAGCTCCATGAATGGAGTAAATCATCAAAGCAAAGCAAAGGAATCCTGACCTCGTCACATCTGCCCAGCAAGCAACTACTTGAATGCCTGTACTGTACTAGCGGGGAACTGAAGCTTTTGAAATGAACTCAACCGAAGAGAGAGCGGACTGCAGCTTGCATCCGTTCTCTTCGGATCCTGATCACGCACTGAAGCTTTATCCAAATATGCAATCTCATCCCAGGCCTACACGGGCCAAGGGTGGCGTCAGGATTTCTCCGACAGGTGGGCCAAGCTCCCCGACCGGGGAGGGGCCAGCAACCCAAAGTCTCAACGAAGGAACTAAAGTGCCGAAACGATGTTTGAAGGAAAATTTTGGGCTCTTTTTGGAGAAAATTTGAAAAAATTGCCGGCATTTTCCATGGAAAATTTGAAAAAAAATGGGGCTTTGAAGAAGAAAATTTGGGATTTTTATTGAATAATTTGCCCTAATTTAGACCAAAATTAAGTAAATCGTCGGGGCGACTGGGCGTTGTCGGGGACTACATATTTTATCGTATAGGCCTACATAACAGCTCCCCGACGAAACCGAAAAATTTCCCCGACGGGGGGGGGGGGGGGCATGGCCCCCTGGCAACCCCGATGGCGCCACCCTTGACACGGGCCCCATATAGGAGAATCCATATGGGGCCAATATGAGTTTGCACCCAAGATTTGTAAGGGGCCCATATGCCCATATTACCCATATAGTATAGTTCTCTGGCTCATATACATGTGGCAGTTGTCCACATGGACCCCAGAACTATCCCATATGGGTCATACAGGCTGGCCCATATGGGAGCCTTATAAATCTTGGGTGCAAGCTCATATGGGCCTCATATATCGGTCCCATATTGTAATGTTACCTGGGATAGAATTACGGAGTGAAATGGGGAGGTAGAGTTACTCTTCCAATTAGACGATACCTCTTCCCTTACACTCCTCTTACACAAACGTGAGAACATTTCACCAATATTGAAAATTTCTAGATATATACCGGTAATCAGTTAAAAGCTTTGCCAAAAATAGCACTATTTAACTGTCCTTTTCTCTATAGGGAAGTACAATTTCTGGCAATCTTGAAGGAATGTTTGGCAAAAATTCTGGTGCTGCGCTCCACTTAATGTCAAAATATGACCCTTCACATTCCAGTTGGCGCCCCGGGTAGAAAAACCCTGCATACTCTACTAAGAGTTGATCTTTTTCGGGTATAACAGGCGTTTCAATTTATCCGCCTCATCAAATACTGTTCTTGACAGGAAACCGTACATAGCTATTGTTTTCAAAAGAACAAGATTGCAGAAGCATGGAATTGTTATACTTTCCAATATGAAACAAAACAAATGAAAAGCAAAGAAGTTTTGCCGCGAGATAAGTGCGTCGAAATTCTGGGGATTTTTTAATGAGATCTTTTCTATTGAGAGCAAAACTTAGCTCAGGCAAACCGTTTGAGGGTTGAATGACGTGCAATCCCAATACAATTTAGTGCGAAAACGAATGGGGGGGGGGGTTCGCTCAAGTGATGAGGTGGTTCGCTGGGAAAGGGGTGTTCGCCCGAACCCCTGAACCCCCTGTTTGTGAGCATAGGTTTCACTTTACCCCGACTTCTTTGCCGAGCATAGTTTTAGTCAGTGTAGATTATTTGAAACAGCCTTGCTTTAATGAGCAAAGGAGGGCGGCATTCTCGTCTTGGATTAAGTGAGTGTAGTTTAAACCAAAACGAAAAAATGGTTTTAAACTTTAAGACGTCGTAAACATATGCCTGACTGATTTAATAACTTTCTACGTAGCCTAAAACACAGAGGCCTTTAATTTCCATACAAGAGCACATGCCCTAAACACAAAACGTACAAGCACAGTTAGCTTACAACAGTGAAGTTCGTGTATTGTATACCCAATTGCCTGAGAAATTCCAAATGCAAGTATTTGTTGTGGTGAGAAATCTGCAAAATTTCCAAATGATCAAACACAAGCGATGTGTGACCTCATGCTCACCAGGTCACCATGCTCAGCAGGGTCCGCCGCTTTTGCGTAGTAGATGTTGGGATTCTTCCATTCGCCCGGGAGAGTGTCTTGGATTAAACATAAGGATGTATAAGCCCACGGGCCTTCGACAACACTAGGTAAAACACAGTCTTTTGAAAGTGACTGCTTGGCAGGCTATGTTTCACTGGCATGCTTGGCGTTGCGTGACGTTATTCATGTACCGAATATGTTGAAGTCTTTTAGCATAGAAAAGTGAAAGGAATTTACAGCGACGAGTGCGAGGCCATTCTATGACAGTAAACATGATGAAGACGTCACCACAATGGCGTAGCCAGGATCTCTTTAGTGGGGGCCCGGGGGGGGGGTGACAATTTCATGGGAGGGAGCCTTGACTATCTAAGCGGAGCGCCACCATGAGTTGGCGCGGAGCTTACCAAGAAAATTTGAGATTTTAATGCATTGCCGGAAATGGCACTTGCCAGGCTTGATAGCAGCCATCAAGATGTGCAATTTTGGTGAAAAACATGTAGTTTGATTTTATTTTATTCTCACGAGGTAGCGGTACTGCGGTAGGCTAGGTTCCTGCACATACTGACACTCGCTGTCAGTGACAAATGCCACGCACCCAGGCCTAGCCTATGTGGGTACTTTAATAGACTGTAATTACCATTGCATTCGGTGTAAATTGTTAAGTTCACATACCATTGGTCTCTTTGTAATGCACAGCAGGGGTGGCACTAGGATTTGCCGGACGCGATTTGCCCCTCCCCCTTTGAGAAATTTTTGTTAATTTAAGGTTGCTCAGATGCAAAATGGTGATGTCTGTGGTATATTTTTTGAACTGATCATATATGACTGGAAAGCGTTCATAGTTCAGTGAATTTTATTTTTTGGTTGGGTGAAAGATGCATTTCTGGGGAGGGGTCTAAGGGGAGGGGTTTTTTGTTAAATTTAAGATTGCTTAGATGCAAAATGGTGATGCCTTAAGTATATTTTTGAAATGATCATATATCGCTGGAAAATGTTCATAATTTAATGAATTTTAAATTTTATCCTAAATTAACAGTACATTCCATTAAAATAACTTGCAAGGCTTAAATAAGACACTACAGGGTAATATTGCAGCAAGTTATAGTTGAAAGCCTGATGTTGTCGAAAATATTCCTCTAAATGTTAAAGAATTCTGAAATTCTCTTGAAAGTAGAAGCAACGCTCCCAGTGCTGTGGGCCTGGCCGGTAATAGACTGAAGTTAGCAGTCCATTAATACAGCGCTCATGAGTAACTCCTTTCAATTCCCAGAGAAAGTTACCTGAGGCCAATATAAGCCAAAATGTTATCAGCTGAAAGTCAGTAGCAGAGTTATTAACATAACACTTGTTTTCTGAGGTAGAAAATAATGAACAAATTTGAGTTTCACTCTGACACATCTCATAGGCCTATTTCATTAGAATAGGGCCTTGTCCTTTGTTTTATGAAGTTGAAAAAACTTATTTTTTGGAAGGGAGCACGGGCCCCCTGAGCCCCCTAAATCCGTCCCTGCCAATTGGTTTGAGTCGGGCCGGCCACGGCCTTTTTTCCAGTTGTGGCTCACTGGCTTGTTTTTCCAACTCCATTGCCTATGCTGAGCACCAAGCACAATGGCAGAAGGTTCCATTTTTAAAGTCTTTGGTATGACCCGGCCAGGAGTCGAACCCCAGACCTTCCGGCTGCAAGTCGGATGCTCTAACCTCCTCGATATAGGAGATTCACTCCCATTCTTTGTGCCTAGATGAAAGTCCTACATCTGCGACTAGTACGTGACATTTCACCGCACGCTCTTCTTCAGGTGTGGGAGAGACAGTTCCCTCTGTAAATGGATAAGCTATGACAGGGCCTTTTTGGAATTTCTTGTGATGCTGTTTTCAAAAAGGGTCTATCATAATGTTACATAATCGGAGCGCCAGTTGGCGCATAACGTACATACAAAATTTGTGCCAAATATGTCTCCCATATCCGAAAATGGGACTTCCCAGACCTTGTAAGTTGTATCTGCACACTCTTTATTTTGAGATGTCACAAATTAGAAAGTAATAATCGATAACTTAGGAAAATAATATTCCACAACTTCGCTTCATGACAAAAATAGTAACTAAACGTTAATCTGCAAGGTCGATTTTTTTTACACAGGTATTTGAAGGTAATCAAAAATATTTGGTACGTAGGGAAGGATACAGGTTTTTGGAGAAAGTGGGTGTGATTTTTTTACGCAATTTTCCCGGTTCTGATGATCTTACAAAGGATGGTCAAGACGATGCCGACTTTCAGCATTTTCATCAGCAACAAATGCGGACCAGCGTCATAGCAAGACGCTTTGGGGCCCATGGACAAGAAACACAGAAGGGCCCCAAACCAATGGTATCATAAACCCATTTTCCTAAGAGCCCTCCAATCTCCATGGAGAGGTACGGGGTAAGAGTGAGACCTTGCACGCACCAGATCCGCGGGTTCAATCCCGTATCCATTTCTTGCCTGATTTTTCAAAAGTAGCTCTGCAGTTGTTGATAGCTTTGCGATTCCTTTTGAGTCCGTACCGGGTGGTTAGACGGTAGGCAGAGTTACGATTTTTTGAGAACTTTTTACGCATTTTGTTGGGGCCCCTTGAACCCTCGGGGTCCATGGACATTGTCCACCCAGTTCACCCGCTTGCTACGCTAGTGATGCGGGCAATATACCATATTTTCCACCAGAAATAGGCTTTCAGCCTGCGAAAATTGTATGTAAGTATGTAACAAAAGGCCATGGGTTATGGATCTCGTTTGAAAAGCTTGAAGTGTGATCCGCCGTTGACTGCGTGAAGTTCACTTCGGAACTGCATGCCCCTTGAGAAAAATATGATATGGACCGAAGTCCCGATCTTCAACTTGTTACTAACTGAAATAACACCAACTGCGCAATAGGCCAAAGAGCTACATTTCACAAAGAATTACCTTAAAAGAAGAAAAATTTCTGATGGGCATAAGAACTAATAATTTATAGTACTGTGGGAGGGGCACAGAGGGTAGAAGTACGAAATCCCCGTAGGCTATTTGTCTGATTGTCTCACCTGTGAAATAAAGTGTTTCAGTAAATGAACGTGAGTAAAACTGCAGTCTAAAACATTCAGCTACGTCTATGTTGTTTTAA
This sequence comes from Holothuria leucospilota, assembly GCA_029531755.1. Lineage (NCBI taxonomy): Eukaryota > Metazoa > Echinodermata > Holothuroidea > Aspidochirotida > Holothuriidae > Holothuria > Holothuria leucospilota. The sequence goes on along the minus strand of JAIZAY010000753.1, from coordinate 4,012 downwards.
TAACAACATGTATAAGGAAGTTTGGAAAAGGAGACAAGCTCAATATTAAAGCACGCTTTTTAAAAGATCAATTTTCTATCAGGGAGTTGCAACAGACCCTGTTTCTATACACTTTTTGTTTCGATAAGGCGGCTTTTCATGAGAGATAATAAGGGGGAAATAACGTATATCTACTCTAGATTCGATCTACTCTAGGGAGAAACCGTAGTATTTTTAAGACCACCTTTACAGCTAAATCGGCCAACACTAAAAACATTACAGAAAACAGGTTTCATTTTACAAAGATCCAAAAAGTGAGGGGATTTTCCGGCCCCGGTCACGGTCCCGGTCCTAGCCCTAGGCACCACTCCCCCTTTTTTGAAGAAAACTTGGCGGTTTTCTCAAGTTCCCCGACTTAGGCATCGATTCCGAAAGCCTACTTCGGTCTTTTTATATAGACAGCAATTCAGAAATTTGTTCAGGTCAACCTGGTGAACTTCAATTACATAAGTAAATTAAATGTATTAACTATTAACTCACCCGGTGCAAAAGGCCCACTGGACTGCAAATCAAAAACGTCCCACATGTGTTCAACTAGCATATCGTACCAGTTGTATACTGCAATGAGAAATCAGCAGAAATTCCGGTCAACATGCTGAACAATAAATGAAATTATAACAAACTTTATTTATATAGCCAGGGTCGTAACTGGAGTAGGTTCAATGTGGTAAAATTGTCCTCTTATGAACTTGAAGTCTAGCTCTGGCATAGGCCTATCTGTCAATGATATCAGCGAGTGAGCTATTCCACAAATCTGACGGTGGCATATCTGTCAATGATATCAGCGAGTGAGCTATTCCACAAATCTGACGGTTGTAACCGGCTGGCCTACACCAGTCTGGCTGAAAAGAATAGTATTCGAATGTAAGAACTTAATTGAATCGCACACAGATGGAAACCAGCTGGTGACACACACAAAATGAATAGATTGTGCGACCTTTGTGCGGAACATGGAAGATGTCACTAGACACTTGATTTAACTGTGTGTTCCAAGGTAGTAAATCCAATGGTTTCATGATACCAGCCACTATTCCACGTGCAGAGCTCGATACTGTAAAACCTTATAACTGTAATATGCTGTTTGGGAATTGACATGCGTTTCAAAACGTGACCTACGGCGTGACTGTAGGATGCTCGCTCAGCTCAGGGAGATGTCTTCCCTGCAGCTCCCTGCTTAGCTGTGCCAACGGGATTACTAATAATTCTTCTTATAGTGTAAATGCAAGCGCGGATCCAAGGAGGGGGGGGGGCTTTTCCGGCCTCACTGAGCCCCCCCCCCCCTTTTTCGCCACATCAGCAATAACAAATACGCGATAATTAGCACAACGTTAATCTAGGAGAATATTCATGGGCCTGGGGCTTTTTCAGGCTCATGAGCATCCTTCCTTTCCTCACAACACAAATACCAAATACATGAGCCTCGTATGATATTCAGTCAATATCTACGGGACTTTCCCGCCGCCCCTTAGCCTTCGCCACAATAACAATGTGTAGCCTACAGCTGCTAATATGTCATGAGCATTACCGAACTATGTTCACACAGTCGCAAGTTAGCCCAAGTGTGCAATGTATTGGCTGTGAACGGTCGGTACGTTGTAGTCTGTGTCTCAGCTTCCAACGTTGGTCCATTGTATAGAGGGATAGCAATCAGAAACAATCATGACGGAGAAACGTTAAACGCATCTTACAATTTTCGACAGTTTTCGAGGACGGAAGAAAAGAGTGTTTTTTAGTGTTAATTTATGATACGAAACATAAGAACTGAAGCCTTGTAGTCGTTGGTACTGATAACAGAGAATTAGGACATTCCTTCTTATAAGTTGATTTTGATTACTTATTTCGTCGCGTTTGTTTTTATTTGATGGGTCTGTGGGCCCGGGGATCAAGTGTGCAGATTCCGCCGAAACCGTTGATATGGACTTAGGGCGTTTGATGGCAAGAAAATAATTTTCGCTCTTTTTTGCTCAGGATGCATATAATTAATTATGTATATACAGGCTACTACCTTGCTCGGAAAACGCGCGTAAATTGAGTTAGTCGATTTTGTAAGAGCCATTGTCTTATGCAGTTCCCGACTCAGGAACATTCCGAGGCACGTAAGCCTCTGAGTCTGAGCTAAGCAGGCTGTTCAAACACATGCATGGGATCTTTGTAAAGTTCGATGAAACTTATATATAGCCGGTATGCTGTGTGACGCCAAGTTGAGAAGTCTTTGGATTTTCGCCGGTTACTGAAGTTGCTCGAATTTTAAAAGTTATAATTCATCAAAATCTCATGTTTGCAAGTTAGTATAATAATTGCAGAATGCGCGTACAAGCTATTTTCAAATGACTAGCTTACTTTACATTACCATTCATCCAATGGTAGTGGTAACGTTTTATGTGGTAATTTTCTGATCACTTTGTAATTTGCTCATTGAAGTGCAAATCATTATTGCAAAACGAAAGCTCAAAATAACGACTGCTTAGATTCTACTTACAAGCCTGGTAAATGCCATTTACGGCTGTGCTGAGGGGTCGTGATTTTTGCAAAATTTTCTGTTACGCTCGGCGCCAACCTTGGTGGCGCTCAGTTCGATAGTCCTTCGGGCAACGTCGGGCAGGAGTAAATATTTCTGGTCAGAGAAATCACGCTATTTCCCCACCCATCACCCGCTTTCTCTAAGTCAGCCCCCCCCCCTTCCCTTTTCGAAATGTCTGGATCCGCCTGAAATGTGTAAATAAGGTAGCTGACAGTGGACCGTTGGGCTGGGTTCTCTAATAAAAGTTGAACCAGGGGTACGAGGGGTGGGTCCAAAACGAAGACCGAAGACCGGGAAAAATCTCAAAACGAAGACCGGAAGATCTGCAGTATCGTTTCGATACACACAATCAAGGCTAGCGAAAGTTTATTAGAAAGCAACTTTTTCATGAAGTCATTTACGAGAAAATCTGTATTTATATCAAAACACCGCTCGAACGAGGTTCTAGGCGCAAATACAAGGACAGGCTGGTGACTAGTCTTATGTCTGAATCATAGCATGAAATTTTTATAGCTCAGAAATATATACTGCCGCGAAGATAGCACGAAACAAAGTATTGGACCAACCTTACACGATGATGTAAAAGTATGCGTTGCTCCATTTACTTCTGGGTCTTCGTTGTTGGACCCACACCAAGAACGAGTGCACACGGCATGCTTGATCTACTCCACATATTAGCGTAGGAGTTGCCCGCCAATCACTATTGCCGATAGCTTGCATATACAGTCATCTGATAGACGTATTGACGATATGGTCGTGCTCCGGTGAACTAGACATTCAGGAGTTTTCAATTGTCTATACAGTAATACAGCCCTGATCCGATTAACTGTATGTAGGCCTATCTCTTGTGTGAAGTAGGACTAACTTCCACTGACGTGCGAAAGCGATGAGAGTCAGGAGTAGGGGTGTGTAAAAAGTAACAATAATGATAAACATAAAGGCCTAGGGCAATCCATGAAGTTGCAAACTCATCCCCCATAACTCATTTTCTACTGAAGTAACTTGGGGATAAACAAAGAATACTTTTTCAAAAACGTTCCCATCGATCTCTGGCGAAGAGGCCAAGGGGTTGAAACGAAACATTACTCTCGACGGGGTTCTGCCTCCAAAGGAGATACGTTCCCAAGGGCAACAAACTGATGTAACTTGGGATAAAGAAAATACCACCTACATAGCCTACTGATAAGCAAATCATGATAAAAACCACTTTTATGTCACAATTAAACTTCGATCTCGAACTTAAGCACTGTAGAAGCCACTATTTAATATAAAATTATCTCTCATCACTTGAACTTATCAAATGGTTTTATGATTAATTCTAACACACTGTTATGCAAGTAGAGGTGGTAAACAACAAGTTGAGCTAATTTAAGCTTTTAACCTCTTGATTGACATATCGCGCCAACCGATATAGTGCATGCAAAAATTGCCATGGTCGGGTAGGCCCCACTA
>JAIZAY010000864.1:0-27355 GCA_029531755.1 Holothuria leucospilota | reverse complement strand
GCTACTCAGGAAAAAGTCCCCGATTCACTAAAGATCACAAATATTTTCAGAACTGTTTTCACATTTCTAACCTATTTTCTAAACTCTGGTGCCAATATTGGTACGATTTCGTACACGTCTGTCGTTCTAAGTTTTTGGAAACATAATTTTGTATCGATTTTAGAGACATAATCAAATCAGCATCCTCTCTAAAACATTTTCTTGGGCTCTCAAATTCTGAAAATTTTCCGAGTTACTCTCAAAAATTCCTTATCCACATTTAAAAACCCCGAAATTTTTTCAACATCAGGAAGAATAATTTCCCTCGGAAGTGGAGAAAGTTCCCTCGAAAATGGAAGCAAATTTTTGCAAAAGTCGAGCTTACAACCGTTTATCTTTGTGCATTCCGAAAAGTAGATTGTTAGAAAACGTAATTGCTCCAAAACATTCCCCGTAACATATACCACTATCGGTGGAAATTCTCACACTTACGAATACAGATAAAATTTTAACAAACATGGGATCACACTGTCATGCACACCATGATTAAAAGAAAAGTCAGATTCAACCATTATTATATTAATCCGCACTTAGTCCTGAACGTAAAATTTTGTTCCAGACTAGTGGGTACCGTACCAGCGCTTTGGGATTTTCCCAAGTTCTTGGGAATTGGACAGATGATCTTGCAAAGTGATCTATTATTTTCAAGAGCATTCTCGCATTCAAAGACTTCTGTGCATTTCTCACTTCATGGGGCCAGTTTTGAATACTACATCCCATACTTGTCATGGCTTATCCTTTTTCAAAAAGTTCCATATGGGAGAAAATAACTCCCTATATTTATGGACGCGGCTGACCGTAATCTATTACACCGTAGCCTAAGTCTTTGTATGTTACAGAAGGCAGTTTGGTGATTCTTTTGACCTTGGGAACTATTGGCGCATGATCTTGTAAATTTTTCAACAAGACCTTTTGCATCGTTCACTGTACGTACTACTGCTGTACTGTAAGTGCTGTGTCGTTATTATGCAGTGTGTGCCGATTGAGTTTGCTTTGAGATCAAAACATTGACGAAGACAAAATCCGTGTGTCCACGGACCAGCCACGAGGTAAAGTAGACCGGGATTTGTTTAAAACTCATTGAATTTCAGGAACATCGATCAAGGCCCTGACCACCCACTAGATGGTTTACGGTCGTTTGGCCCCACTACCAGCTTTCCCCCAACAGGCCAGTTCGCCCCCATGTGTTCACCCCAAAGACCTACCAGTTTGCCTTTACAACTAACTTAGTCTCAGCTTCCACTTTGCAACCTTTTCACGAAGTGTACCTTCTGCAGAACTTTTTTTCTTTTATATGCCCGCTCAGAATAATAACAAACCACCACTTGTACCGTGCACTACAATAAAATGTATTTTTAAGCAAATACAGTTATTCTAGTTGTGAACTGCTTTTAATATAATATGACCACAGCATCCTTCGCACAGGACCATTACGAAATTAAAATTTGAATTACTTATTGATTTAACAGCTACAGTTAAACTTATGAAAAGATATATTTTTTTCTGTTCAACTTTATTCTTGGAAAGGTAAAAATAATCTCCTTTTTTTGTTGGCTTCGGATAGACACAGTTTGGAGGTACGGCCCACTGCCTATTCTTGAGATATCATGTTAATGGGCAGTTTAAAAGGTTACCTTAGTTTCACGTCTGGTGACCACAGATGACCTTGGAGCGCCACCAAACCATTGGGGACCTTTCTCTTAATATGACAAATCCTATACATCACGTCTGAAAGTATCCACCATTCCTATTTTGAAATATAGTGTTTCGGTTTTTCGGTTTTTTAGGAAGCTTCATTGCAACATTACAAATCTATATACCCAGTATGTAAAGTATCCATTATTTCTATCTTGAGATAACATGTTTTCAAGCGGCTTACAAGTTTTTGTAGCCTTACCTCTGGTGACCTCAGATGGCCTTTGATTTCCACCAAACCAATACGGTTCGTCCAGGTAATATGAACAATCTATATCAGTAGCGTAAGGTAAGGGGGCAGCCCCCCCCCCCTCCTCCTCCCACTTGTCGTCCTAGGATGGTCTGTCCGTACATTTGCTGATCTTGTCGGTACATCCGCCAGGTGTGGATGGCAACTAGTCTCCCCGACGGTTTACCTGTTTTTGCTCTCAAGAGGACAATTTCTCTAGCAAGAACCCAAAATTTCCAGCGCGCTATACGCGCGCTGTAGAGTCACTCCAATTTCTCCAGTAGTTCCATTCTACATAGCTAAATAGCATAAGTCCTGCCAACCTTACCAAGTAACATGTAGGCAGAGTGCACAATGTTTGTAGAGGTCGTAAATTTCATCCCGTATCGCCAAAGGCCCGTCGTGGACTGTTCTCATTGTGTTGTGTTCATGCGGTAGGGTCACAGCTTGTTGAGCGGACTAACGGAGTCAAAGTTTGGCTATTTTTAGAGGGTTGTCCCCGATGGTTTCCGATCACAAATGTATGATTATCCCCGAAACGGTCTACATGCCCCTACAGTTTTTATTTTTTTTTCTTTTTGTTCTTCAAATGATTGAGTACGTTTTTATATGTAGGTACTATTCTAAAAATTTTCTCCTGTCTTTCGGTAACGCCTTTGCAATTTTCGGTACGCTTTAAAATCCCACTCTTCCACCAGTTTCCCGCTACTTTACAAGCTTATAATTTAGCACAAACCCCTTTCCATCTTTTCAAGGTAACTTAATAATTAGACATACACTGGATTTTATGTTAATATCGGGAATTTCATCTGCATTTTCGTTAAACTTAGTTGAATGTTCTTTTGTTGTCTGTCGTGCGGTACGGCTAGTGACTCGAGGAGGGAAGAAGGCTACTAATGTAAAGTGTGTTCCCGATAAGGGCCCAACTGTCAGGACAATTGACCTAATATATAAATCTTTAAATAAGTATAAATTCTTTTTAGTGTCGGCCTACCCCCCTCCCAAAAAAAAATTTCGTGCGCGGCGCGCGTTTTTTTCAAAGTTTAGATTACGGGAAAACATTAAATCAGCGCAGAACTATTTCTCTCTAGTTTATACAAATTTTATGCAATATATGTCCCGCAATGGCATGGTGTAGTAAACCAACCCCTCGACGTTATCGGGGCTGTCGGGGCTTCGGGTCGTTGTCCCTCCCGTCGGGGAGTCTACCCTCCGTCGGCAAATCCTGGCGCCACCCCTGGGTGGATGGAGGGGGGTCACGGGTGCTGGGGTGACTTGTTAAGTGATAACCCTCTGAAAAAGTGTCGGTACATTGACTTTACGCTGTCGGTACATTTACCTTATTTTCATCCCATCGTACGTATTAGTTAGTAGGGGGTCAACTTTTAAGTACTGACCGAAACCTAACTCGTGCCATTCCATATTTGCAAATAAATGTGTTCCTGGTATTTGTATGTGAAAGAGACTTTTAAAACGAAAAGGAAGTGAATTATACAGTGCTACGATAAATTTAAAACCGTATGTGATTTTCCATCAAATAGCTATGAATAATCTTCAAATCTGTCCTGGTGATGCGGAACTTGCGAGTTCTGCTTGATGGTTCAATTCCATCAACAGATAACTACATTCAGGTTCTGTGTGGAAATCATATGGCGTAACCTTATTCTGTGCAGCTAGGAAAACGCCAAAAATATTTACTCGAAAAGTAGCCTAGGCGGCTACTTAATAGTGCCGGTAACCTCTGAGGGCCTATCGCATTGAGATACAGAGCAGAAAATTGAATAGTGTGATCTTTTCTGATAGCCTAGTATTTAGAACAGTGGTCCTCAAAGTGGTCCCTTCCTCCCGGGGGCTTTGGTAAGTCACTCAGGTGGGCGCCACACAGAACGCGAATAGGGGCGTTGGCACTATAGGCTGATTTGGGGGTCCCTAGCAATTACGACACATAACTGCTGCGACTGAGGGCACAATGAGACATCCAGGATCGGTCCGTGTTCCCCTCCGCTGGTTCTTCCCCTCGGCTTCTTTCTCCCTCCAACCCCACCCTCTCCCTCTTAGTCTCGGTCCCCCAAATAAACTTGTGTCCCAAAATTATCCAAAATGGCAGGAATTTAACAACTCCGCCCCCTATTTAAGTCCACTGATTTCTTCCGCGTTTGGATAATATTCTAGGGGCGGGGACATTGAGACAGTTCAAAATGGTGGAAGGGGGAGGTAGTCTAAAAAAAGTTAGAGAATGATTGATTTAGAAGACAACATTTTTGTAATTTGTTTACTTTCTTAAAATGTTCCTTTTTATCCACTAAATGGTTATATAGTAGGCCTATAGCCTAACATACCGGTGCCAGTGGGATATGATGACTTTTGAGATAAGGTTAATTTATTATATAGGCAGATATAGATTTCAAAATGCTAAATGACACACAATTTCAGAGATGGGCGGAAGTCCAGGATTCGACAAATCTCCCTCAGTCTGAGACAAGGATTCAGAGCACAATTGCTCAGTGTTGTAACGAGTCATGGCTCGAATTACTAATTTTTAAAAGGGAAATGACTCGAGCGATTGTATACAAATTTTCCTCACAGAACTTATTGTACAATGACTCGAGTCTGACTCGACTCAAGTCACATTGAAAGTAGTAAATGACTCGACTTGACTGCAAAAAGTTGAGTGACTCCTTACAACTCTGCCATTGCTACATCTACTGTTTGTAAGCATGGACGTCCGGAGGGAGGCACTTGCCCCCGGTCCTGGAAAATCATAAACTTGAAGAGAAGAAAAAATAAGAAAAAAAACGAATATTATCAACATTTCTTAACAGTTCACTCAGTGTGGATTTCTACTCTCAAAACAGGAATTGAACAAAAGTATCAAGACTCAGGCCCCGCCCCCCCCCCCAAGCAGCGCCCCAACCCCCCCCCTCGTCCCCAGCCCAATTTAAATTCTTGGTACTTTTTTAAAGTTTTATATTGTAAACGATATTGGAAAGTGTTATCTCCTTTTTTAATATGCCGGTAAAACAGGCCTTGGAAAGTCGCTATTTCCAGCGATCTGGGAAGCATTTTGGGCCAAAATTTTCTCGCACTCCGCGCCAACCCATGGTGGCGGGGAAGTAGTGCCTAGTAGTTTCTGTCTATGGGGTTCGGGCCGCCCTCCCCCCCCCCCGCCCGACCAAATTCCTGCTAACGCTTTTGTCACACTGTGTGAAGTAGTAGGCATCTTTAAACTCTTTTCTGGGAGTAAAATATCTTCCCATGAAAAAAGTTTTGCCCCCCTAAAAATTTTTTGGATCCCCTGAATTTTTTTCTGCGTACGCCCATGTTTGTAAGTAGGCTATAGCAGTTTGTATCGAATTTAAAATAATTGCGTTTTATAATGGTCTCTAGAATCTGTTGGAAAGATTCAGTTGATACCTTAGGACAGGTAATGAGTTTAAGCCGTCGTCGGATGATGCGTAGACATCGGTGCATGCTTGAACATCAGGAATAAATGGTGGTATACATTCCGACTATATCTAAAGTAACCAGTAAAATGCTGCCATTTGGTTATTTTAGATTTTTAATTAAATCAAGCAGGGTCCTAACACCTCCCTGAATCAAGGATCTGATTCGTATCCTTCACATACGTTGGTTGTCTTTGAACCAGAGGAAGGAGAAAGAAATCTAAAAATTTCGATATTTGTTGGGTAGGTCCCACACAGCTAGATATTATGGGTCTCCCGATAAAGGCGGAGCCCTCAAGAGGCCTTTTATGGACTTTGGGTAACATATAGAAGAGAGCTATAAGATTTGATGAGATTAACGACACACCGACACGAATGTGTTACATAGTGTTAACAAGTTTAAATACGGTTCAAGTCCTTCCCTTTAGTCGCCTCAAGAGCTTACGACAGGCGGGAAATACCGTGGGCATGTTCTACAATCCCCAGACCACATGGGGACGAGAGCTATAGGTGTACGGATACTGTGGTTACTAGGATTGAAGTTAAATAAAAAAAAATATATATGTCCTCGGAGATTTCTTAATTTCGGAAGTGGTTAAACCTGAGAGATTTGACCATGGAGATGGTTTCCATGGTGATGTCCGATGTGAGTTGTTGGTACTGTGGGCCCGATATGTTGCCTGAGTGCTTCCTTTTTGAGCCACTTTTATCAATAATTGCAACGCCTCTGCCTTAATCAGACTTTTATTAATAATTGCAATGCCTCTTGGTTTATCAGACTTTCTTATGACAATCATTACGCTCATTCCGGCAGAGCGCTTGGGATTGGATATATTAGATTAGTCTAGGTGAATCGGAATTTCAGCGGGGGAGGCCTTGGTGTTGTATTTGTAGGTAGTCTGCGTATGCAGTGCATGGGGTAACTTTAGGTTTCCAGGAAAATGATAGACGGAACTAGCTTATGGCATGGTTTGGAGAATTTATCATAAATATTTGCTTCTCGATCATTTTACGGCCGGGTCAGCTGGTTAATAGCTTGTGGCAGAGAATATCTTTTAGGCCTCGGGCCGGATGTGGATATAAATCCCAAACCTTTCCCCATTGGAAGATCTCTGGGTCCAACAGGGTTCGGGTCGAAAGGTTCTTGATAAATTTGAGACAGGTATAAAGTTTATTTTGTAGCAGGGTCTGATTACAGGTGGACTGACGCGTATGCCGTATTTTATTCTTGAAAAGGGATAGGATGTTTGGGTCGGGTAGTAACAGAGGTGGGTCTGGTAAAACGTCGTGTATCCATCATACTAAGATAAAAAGGTAAATGAGACAAGAGACACGGCAGCAATTAACAGAGAAGAGGAGAAACTCTGATCTGATGGGTGATGAGATAGTAGGACTTGTTGTGGGGGCCGGGGGTGTTAGAAGGCCTACGTCCAAATCTTTTGTACTGGATGATTGTCCACAATTTCGGGAACAGGGTGGCCGCTTAACTTTTCTGCTTAAGTTTTCCTTGCTAACAGTGATGGTTGCTATGAATATGAAGGTTGCTGGCCGTTCTTTGACAATTATATGTTTTCAAGAAAACTGCATTGGTTTGGAGCTCCGCTACCGTACGGTAAGCCTAGAGAGGTTCCTTAAAGCTTTGGACAGGATTTACGCAAACCACTGAAGAACCAGTTCAAAGGGCTTATGCTAAATTATCTTCGTTTTTCAAATTGTCATTAAAGTTTTTAACTGGTTTAGATGTACCAGTTTTGCATTCGAATTACACTGACTACTGTACTGTGGCACTGTACGTATTAGTCTACATACAGTTTGTACGTGTTAGAAGATTTGTGGAACTAGTACGTGTAATGAATTGTGACCACAATAAAGCTAACAATTCACTCTCAAATTTCTCTTCGTAGGCCAATTCTTTCGCTTGTGGTAGATCGGTGTTATGTCCACAAGGTTAAATTAACCTTTCTGGGTAATTTTCATTCAGTCCCTAAGATGTGTGTCACAAAATTTGAAAACGAAAGCACATATCTGGGTACGGCCCGCTGTCTATATCCGTCATTCATATCATGAGATAGCCTGTTTACAAGCAATTTTCTTGGTTTTCGTAGCTTCACCTCTGGTGATTTCAGAATTTATTTGTCCTCCACCAAAAGCGATAGTGCCCATTTACTGACCATTACGTATGGAGAATCTACGTATAAGAAGGAGCCGTGCCTTCTACCTTGAGATATCGTTTTAATAATATTTTAGGTTCTTGACCTTTGGTGACCACAAATGATCTTTGACCTCTACCAAAAACAAAAGGGTCCTTCCTCTTATTGTGATAAATCTACACACGAAGTAAAAAATATTCAGCGTTGCTTTCTTGAGGTGTGTATACACGCTAGGGTCACAAACACCCTGTATACACGCACATACACTCGCCAGCGTGATTGCAAAGATTCTTTTCGCCTTTGGCAAGAAATCAAAAAGACTCCGGGCGATTTGCACCATAAACCAATTTAACGAATGTTGGGTTATTTGTTATGGCTTATACTATCCATGGATTAAAACTCTTTTCACGACTGAGCCAAATGGAAAAAGTTTCGCTTTTATTAGTTTCAATTGTTTTGTGTCTTTCATTTTTTCCCCTTTTTTCTCTCCCCCGTTCCAAGTTTTTTTTTTTTTATCTCTTTACAACTGTAGCAGTGAAGGTATTTCCTAGCTGCAAATGTAGCTAAACGAGGAATGCAGTCAAGAGTAAATGCAAGTGAAACTCCGTCGGTTCGAGTCCCTATTTTTTGCAGACCTCGACACACTTTCAAATTTTCATGCATTTGTTCTGAAGTAATAATTTTCCGTTTCTTGCTGATGAAAATGCTGTAAATGTTATTGTTAAGATTTAATAGTTCAAAGCCGTTGGAGCCACGGTCATCACATATAAGGGATTCATTTTTTCCGAATTGTCTCGAACGTCTTCGGGGCTCTGAGGTCAGTGTGTGCCCTCAGGAATGAAGAATATTGTCCTTTTACCAAATCCTTACCTAACCACCCATGCCAGTAAACTGATAAATGTAAACAGCAGTATAAGATAAACTTGACATTTTGTCGTCCTATGTGGAAAATTCGTGGTAAAAAAAGTAGCATTTATTGAATTAAAAAGTATTCATGTATGATGGGTTGTTGAGGATAATGATGTGAAACGCAGAGAGATAATGTCTCAAAGTGAGAGTGAATCTGACGACTTGTCAAAGATACGACCTGCTGTCCCAAGATGCCATGGTCGTTATAGTCGTGTGGATAAATCATGTACTTTACTTTCAATGTAGCTAAAGAACCCGCGTGTTTACTTAAAAATAATTAAGTCACTTACCGTCAACGCTGATTTTAAAGATTTGTCCCACATTACTGCCATTATTCTCCATCGCAATACACACGAACACTTTTTCCAAGTATAACTCTACATTAAACAGAAAAAGGTGACCAGTCTTGTTTATTCCAGTCTCTGAATTTACATCCCTCACTTCATTTCCATAAAAGCTATATAAGATTGTATGTAACTTATCCACAGACGAACCTCTACGCCAAATAATCAGCGACTCTTCGGTGACTGTTTGACAAGGAAGGGAAACATTTTCCTTGTTTGAAACGTTAATGATTTTTTCAGAACTAATGGTCAAGTTTTCTAATTCATCATAAAAATTTTTTGATTCAACCAAAAGTACTTGTTGAAATGTCATATTTGATTTAATAGCTGGACCTGTGCCTTTACATACAAAGACAGACGGTATAGTACCAGGAACCCTGTCTCCTGGGAGGATCACAGATGAGTCAGAAAGATACGACGACAGTTCGTTTGGTTCATGTATGTATTCACTTGCCAAAAGAAAAGGTTCATTCTCTGTGATCTTTTGAAACCACTCCAAATGAACAGCCGGTCTTGCTCCAAATACACTACAGCGAAGATTATCCAAGTCTTCGACATAAACATGGCAAAAAGTTCCAGTCGTGCAGTCGGTTATTCGTGGCCCAAGTTGCTCAGTATAGACTTTAATTTGAAGAAATTGGGAAAAATTAAGTTTTCATGACACTTTCAATTGTTTATTTTGACTGTTTCCACAATTTACATCATATAACTGTACACATGTTGAAATTGCCGTAGAAATCGTGCGTATGGAAAGGATGAGTAAAATCTTACATAAATTAAACATTAAACAAAATATAATGTATCGTTGTACCTCTTTAGAATCATGATTCATTTCATGATCCTAGGAATGGCTTACTTCCTTTTGAAGCCGTAGTAGATTACACATGTGATGATAGGACTTACAATAAGTTTTCGTTGATGTATTATGTCTTTTACTTCACCAAAAAGGTAGTGATTGTAGCCTATTAACGTTAGATTATTGCTTGTAAAACTGTCTTACCAACTGTGGTAAACGTTATTTTATATTCTTCGGTATTGTAACTGTTATCAATGACAACAACGCTGTAAACCATATCGTGGTTTATGGTCACTTCTTTTATTTTGAGGGAGCCGTTGGGGAAGATATCATATTCCCCGTCGTCGTATCCTCTTCCCAGCTTCGTCTCTTCTTCGTATCGGATAAACGGATCTTGTGTGTCCCGTTCGTCATACCAATAAACTCCTTGAAAGTCAGACGGGGTACTTAACTGTATGATGGCACTCTTTCCTACTAATCCAAACTGATGAAAAGGGTCTGTGAAAGGAATTTCTTCGAAACTTTCCTCTGAGGAAGAAAACAGAAACTGTCCATGTGTATTACAAGTCGAAATCCGTTTGTGTAACATTTCTGGTGTTAGTCACGAACTTTCTGGTGGTTACAGCTTCGAGAGTAAAGTTTTATCGTTTGCAATAATTTATCGCTCTGCCATTGGCCAGCAAGTACTGTCTTAGTTATTGGATTGAGATTTAAAAAAACCAATCACTAACTAACTATTGACCCTGAAAGCAATCTTAGCTCTTTTAGGTCTTTTTCTTGTCAATACTTCGATGTCAACATATTTACCAATCATTTTCAAGCTCTTCCTATAGTGACAACCTTTCTCTCATTCACATTAATTCTCGCAGCCTGCAAAGTAATTTCAACTCCCTCTATTCACAGATGCATGGTTTAGACCTCTGTTTTGATTTTATCGGTATAACTGAAACTTGGCTAAAACGTGACTCTTGTAGTGGACTTTTTCGATACCTGGTTACAATTTTGTCCATACTCCGAGATCAATAAGAATCGGTGGTGGGGTCGGCATCTATGTTACAAATACTCTCAAGTTTGAAATCCTTTCTCAGCTTAGTATCTTCGAAGAGGGCCTCTTTGAATCTATTTTTATTCAGTTTAAGAATAGTAGTACTTAAGGTAACTATATCGTTGGTATAATTTACTGCCCTACTGGTCTCGATAATGATGTTTCGCAAACTCCTTTATTAATATTCTAAGCAAAGTATCTAATGTTAATTGTAAATGCTATTTAATGGGTAACTTTAATTGTAATCTCTCGAAATTGAATACTGATTTAAATGGAAAAGATTTTTCCAAAGCATGACATCCCATTCCTTTTACCCATTGCACTCCCTGCCCACTCGTATCACTCCCTCCTCCACTTCCTTGGTTGACAATATTTTCACTAATGACCCTCGTGATTTCCACTCAGTTATTTTGAGTATGGATATTTCTGACCACCTTCCTGTCTTTAGCATATCAAAATTTGTAGCTCACATAAACCGTGACCCTCCGAAACTCTCTAAGACTCATAGTTTTAAATCTTCTCAGATTGATGCTTTTAGTACTTCCTTTACAAATAAAGATTGGCATGAAGTATTTCATTGCAACGATCCCAATAGAGCCTATGATATTTTTGTTGATAAATTTCTCCTACACTACAACAATTCGTTTCCTTTGGTGAATAATAGAAAGGTTTCTACCCATCGTAAAGACTGGATGACTGATGGTATTTTAAATTCGTGTAAAACCAAGAACAAACTCTATCGTAAATATTTGATACATCCAACCCATCAGAATTACAAAGAATACGCAAGCTTTCGAAACAACCTGACTCGTTTTATGAAAAATCAAAAGCAACATTTTTACTACAACGAATGTTCGAACTTAAGAGGAAACATGAAAGAAACTTGGAATTTTATTAATACCATGTTAGGAAAAAAATTGTACTCCGAAAATTGTTGATGAGATCTCTGTGGATGGAACACATATATCAGATCCATCCAAATTTAGTTGTGCTCACCTTAATGACTTTTCCATCAATATTGGCCCGCAACTTCAGTCTGAAATTTTAACATCATCTAATGATGCTAATGCTTACCGTCGTTATCTTCCCCCTGCCTCCTTACTCTCAATTTTTCTAGACTTCCGAGGAAGAAATTGTAAACATTATTTCATCCCTAAAATCTTTGGCACCTTGTTATGACGATATTTCTCCAAAAGTAGTTAAATGTATTCCTCATTTAGTAAGTAAGCCTCTTTGCCATATTTTTAACTTGTCTATGTCTTAAGGGGTCGTGCCACCCCGAATGAAAGTTGCTCGTGTTATTCCCGTTTTTAAGTCAGGTGACCCTCTTGTTATTTTAAATTATAGACCTATCTCTGTATTACCATGTTTCTCAAAAATACTTGAAAAGATCATATTTACTAGAACGGTAGATTTTTTAATAAAAGTAATGCTATTTTCGGTGGTCAATTTGGCTTCCTGCCTGGAAAATCAGCTGCTTAAGCTTTTGTTTACTTTTCTCACTCACTTACTGATGCATTTGAAAAGGGGCATTACGTCAATGGTACGTTCTTAGATCTAAGGCTTTCGACGCTTTGGACCATGAAATTCTATTAAGTAAACTAAACAATTACGGTGTTAGGGGGGTTGCTCATACATGGTTACGTAATTATTTCTGTAATGGCAATGGCAATGGCAATATCAATTTACCAGTAAAATAATCACTATTCAATGCGTAAAAAAGTACTGTGTGGGGTTCCCCAGGGTTCCATTCTTGGTCCTCTTCTGTTTTTAATGTATGTTAATGATCTTCATCGTTCTAGCAAGAAACTTACAATGAATACTTATGCTGATGACACAAGTCTCACTTATTCTGATGAAAATTCTGCTAATATTATTTCTACGGTTGTGCAAGAGTTAAAAAATATTTGTCTGTGGTTTCACGTTAATAAGCTTTTACTTAATGTAAAAAACCTGTTCGGTGATGTTTTCTTCCCGTGATAAAGTGCCCCCAGAGTGTTAAGGTATTTTGATTAAGAACGATTTCACTCCATTTTCATCGCTTGCTAGGTTTTCAGGGATTCTTAGAGATAAGCATTTAAGCTGGGAACCTGATGTTGATTACATTTCATGTAACATATCCCGAGGAGTAGGTATATTGAACATACTAAGAAACTACCTACCTTGTAACATACTGCTTTCGATCTATAACCCTATTATTTTACCGTATTTTACTTATTTTACACGTCTGGGGAAATAATTACTCATCACGCCTACAGAAACTCGTGTCCCTCAAAAAAGAGCCATTCGTTTTATTGCCCATTTAAATAGTAACACCAGAAGCAACCCAATCTTTTCTTTTCTGGACACCTCGGAAAGCCCCCAAGGCCCCAAAATTTGAAATTCACTTAATGAAAATTTGAAAGGGACATCCTCTTACACCCGCTTTAAGAATCACTTCAAAAGGGAACTAATTTCTAAATATATGTAAAGTTATCTTTACATATATATATTACATTTACATACATTATGTTTAGCAGAGTAGGGAACAGGTGTTTGCTGTTGTACTGTATCTTGTTGTGTAATTTGTGTTTTTCTGTTTGATGTTAATTTTGCCTGTGGTTTGTTATCATTACTGTTTTATTATTATAGGGGTTCCCTTCCTCACAAGTTTTTTTTTTAAACTTTCTTTGGGAACTCTTCAATCAATGCTCTTGTATATTCCTTATGCAATATTTACCATATATGTTATCCGAATTTTATGTGCATTGACTGGAATAAAGTGAACTGAATAGAATTGAACTTACTTACCATTCACGAAAAATCTGATTTGTCTTTCATAAATGATGAAGGCCCTGTCGATGACTACAATTTTATAAAACATTTGGTGTTTTTTAGAAACCTCGTTTATTCGTAAAGAACCATCGTTTTCTATATCGTATTCATGATTGTCATATCCACGTCCAATCTTTGTTTCGTCTTCATATCGTATCACAGGTTCTCTTTCGTTGGACTCCTCAAACCAGTAAATTCCCTCAGAATCAATTTCTATGGTACATCTGATGACGTGTGAGCTTCCTATTATTCCATCTTGAGGAGAACTACAATCTTTGAATACACTTCTGGTTGCTAAAAGTAATGAAATATCACCTAGTATAACAAGTATGTCATCAATACAGACGGCATGAAAAGGTAGGGTGTGCTACCACACTTTGTGGCTGATTATTCTGATTCATAATCACTCTAATCACTTCGAAGAATTCGTGCAGTCGAAAATAATTTAGTATCCGGACGCTAACTCACAGAGCGGAAGACACGTAGCAAAGACTTTCATCATTCCATGTAAATGGAAAAAGAGGTGTATCCGGCACCGGACAACAGTTTAACAAGTGTGTCATGATACATCCATGTAATTATGAACATTAACTTAATATTGAAACTGTCTTAGCATAATACAAAATAGAAATTTTGGTGAAATATAGCACAAGTTTGCATTTAAACTACCTTACATAAAGACAAATTTCACACTGAGATGGGTACACCGCTGCCCATTCCACGGTCCTCTAGGATGTCTCCCTCTCATTTTAGGTATGCTACTGATTAGACCAAACTCAGTGGGCCATACCTGTAATATAATTTATGTGTGCGCATATCTAAGAGGTATACCTCACCATTTGGGGGGCTTAATTGGGAGACAGCATGTGAACATAAACTTGGACTAAAACTACAAAAGGGACAAATAAGTAGCCTAACTATCTAATTCTTTAAAGTTGTTAAGAAGCTTTCTAGAATAAAAATTTTGAACTTTGTAGGTATTGTTGTTTGCTCCCTTTAATAGGTATTGAAGTCATTGGGAATCGGACCATTCACGGTTACGACACAGAAGGCACTGATTGGCATAGAACATGCGCAAAAACATATGCGTCGATGACATGTTTTGCACGTGTCAAAGACCGCGTGATTGGTCTAGCGGTAGAGCATCCGCCTCTCACGCGGGAGGCCCGGGCTCAATTCCCAGGTCGAGTCATACCAAAGACTTTAAAAATGGAACCTATTGCCGTTGTGCCTTGTGTTCCGCATAAGCAATAAAGTAAGGGAAAACAAGCCAGTGAGCCACAACTGGAAAAAAGGCCATGGCCGGCTCGACTTGAACCAATTGGTTGGAAACTGGGACGTTAAACCTCATCTAACTGCACCTGTCAAAGCGCTCGCGATTGCCTGCAGAAAGTAGACTATGTACAATCTACTTTTCATTATGAAGACATGTAAGATCGTAGTGGCTTATCAACTGATGTGCCGCAACCACCTCTGATGTCGATTGTTTGTAAACATGAATGAGGCTATAACAACCTGATCCTGGGAAATCATTTTCACAGGAATTTTTCGGTGGATCAGATATGTGACAATATATGCAGTAGAGTATGAAAGTCCGTATATAGTGACAGTCTTTTCTTCTTAGGGTAGACAGATTCACAACCACCACCTAAAAATCATGAATGGCATCTTTGGGAAGTTGGACATATTTCCAAGCTGTAGTCATAGTTATAAATCATATAACCAAGTGTTAGAATTGCCTGTCTCACACTCATTGTTGAGTTTAATAATGACTTTACAGTCGAGGGGTTACGATTCACTGTTTTACTGTCATGAATTTGTGACCAAAGTTACGCATGAGAGAATCTCTCACCTTGAAGACGGGCCAATCGACCTGGGCAAACACGGAATGAAGTGGGTGACAGTTTTAAATGACCTTGGTTTTTGAAACTGCCCAGTGATGCTTAACACTTTTGATTGTAAAAGTATCATTATAGATATGTGTACCAAATCTGAACCGATGCTACCGGTTTTAAGTTCATTTGAATGCTTCTTTACCTATTATATTAAAACTTATCCTATCACTGTAAGATTTAGTTCGAAAACATCATGTGGATCACTGTCCACCGTTATTGTGCTAATCGCAAAATGTAACGCTTAGTTATATCTTGATCCAAGGACATGCAGACTTGTCTGTATTCAAGGAGGCAAATTTGCGAATGTTAGACCCATTAGTAGGCGTGAAATTGTATTAAATATCTGGAACACGGTCATTCAATTTAAAAGTTATGTCTCAAATCAAACTGTCAAAGCCTTGTAGCAACATAAAATCATTATTTCATCGTGTAGGTAGTTATTTTAGTACGAGTCGTCTTTTACACTGGCACCTTTAATCATCTTTTGCAATATTGCAACATTTAAGTTATGAATTTTTGAGAGTTAACGTACCTTCGATGATTCTCAGAGAACCAATGACACCCATCCAGACAATTATCATCCTTAAATAAATTAGCATGGCCCTTTCTATTTCACCATAGTATGTGGTTAATTAAAGCAAACCATTCAGAAGCTGTGGATAAAATGCAACACATATTTTGTTAATTAAAATGGACATTGCTCCCTTTAAGTTTGCTCAGGTTGACTACAGATCAGGCTACAAGATCTTTGGAGATATTGCTGTTTAGAACATTTTACTAAATTGCCGTCAAAATCATTTATATACAAACCTATACTAAAGGAATATTTTGACGCTGATCAGATTTGACCATTCCACTGTGTAAGAAGTTTGCGACTTGTATATAGCTAGACTTCTTACACAGAAGAAACACACTTCCACAAACGTTGACGCCAAGTTCTTAGCATTCCCTTTGATTGCGAAAAGGGGCAAAGGTCTTTAACTATGGTACACACGTACACCCTTAGTTGGTCTTCCTTACTAAAAAAGGCCTATCTACATACGTATAAAGGTAAGATTGTGTACTTACTCCTATAACAGAAGTGTATGGAAAATGTTAAGTACACTGCAATTCATATTTACTTTACAGTGATCTTTACTCATATAAACTAAACACACTGAACTGACTAAAGTTCAAAATCATGTATGCCCACAGTTAATCTATACACCAATCGTAACCTAATCTACCAACCCTGTGTACTTCACGCCGTTCAGCCTATTCCTTCCCCCCTAAGCTGTCTATTCACCTTAGTTTGAGTTAGTCTAACATGGAGAATCTCTTAAGTAAGGCCTCTGCGGTTCAAGACAAAATTCCAACACTCAGTTTAGGATAATGAACACTTCGAAGTAATTAAAAAATCTTTACTAGCCGGAATGGTTTTCGTTACTCAAATAGCTCTTATCAGTTCTAGTCTCTCTAACAGTTAACATACGCAGGTCCCAACTGGGACCCGAGAGCCACAACGCCCCCAAAATTTTATCTCTACTTTGCTTCATGGTACAGACTTAGTTTAAGTACCCAAACAAAGATAACAGAAAGATCCTGTCAATGGTAGTTTTTCTGAGGGGGTCTATGCAGGTCAAATTAGCTAAAATATGGAATAATATTTTTTATATTTAAATTTGGGCAAATTTTTACCAAAAGTCAGGGCCCTACCCCAAACGTCCCTGTAGGTGCAAGATATGTCCTAACTATCCAACTTCACCTTTTTCTTATGCCTCAATACGTCTGAAAATCACTCTGATAAGCTAGCTATAGCTAGCTGCTTCCCCAAGAATTTGCACTTTTTGCCTTCAAAAATGCCCTAAATTTTCATATTTTTGCCAAAAAGGGCCCACCAGTCAAAGTCTATTGAAAAATAACCTCGCACCTAGGGTAAAACTGATTACATGTTGATCTTTTTCACAATTCTACACTACAAATAATTTTAATTACTTAATCAAAGGTGTATACTGCCACTCTTATCTCCAGTCAAAACAACCCAACCAAGCCCTGATGTGCTGCAGCTGCTTTCATGCACTCTGCCTGTAGCATTTGAGTTGCCTTGGCAACACTCCATTCACAGAGCTCCAGGGCACCCAAGCGTATTTGTAGGTCATGGGTATTAATTTTTTCAGTATAACGTAATGGCAATGAAAACAACACAGAACCTAATATAAATGCTAAAAAAGTGATGGCACTTTACCCGGATCTTAACACATTGGTCAAGAATTAAATAGTTTTATAAACACATTTTTGACGACACTTTGCAAGTACGTTTAAATGATATACACACTTGTCAAGACCCTAATGCACCTTGTTAAACAATTAAAAAGCTAAAAGAAATAGCGTACAGAGTGAAGAGGAAATGGATGTTCAATTGTAGCCATAGGCGTATAGGAGCCCAAGTTGATTGGGGGGGGGGGGGGCTGTAAAGACTCGCCCGAAAAATTTGCCCCCAAGTCCCCGTGCTCCACGAGCGTTAAACATATTAATGTATATATCATATAGGCATGCGTCGTTTTTATCACACCGCTTGACAATTACATACAATAATTTGCCATGTTTCCACCCTTTTTCCATATTGATAATAATTTTTTTTTCTCTCATGGGGGTGGGGAGCATGCATTGTGTTGTGTGATCGCCGGCTTGGGGAGGGGGTGTCCCCCTCCCCTTTGAAAATTTTTGAAAAATAAGGTGTCCTTACATGCAATCTGGTGCCATATATGCTACCTTTGAAGTACAAATGGGGTTAAAAAAATACGTATTTAGGTACTAAAAAGAAAAAAAAATCGGCATCAGTGAGGGAGGCATTGCCCAATGTCCCCTAAATACACCACTGATAATCATAATTTAAGTTGAAAAATTAGGTGTCCTTACAAGCAATCTGGTGCCATATATGCTAGCCTACCTTTGAAGTAAAATTTGTGTTTAAAATTATATATCTAGGTAGTACAAAGAAAAAGAAATCGGCATCACTGAAGGAGGCATGGCCCAATGGCCCCCCTAAATACACCACTGATAATCATAATATAAGTTTAATCATTGAAAAACACACTGTTGAATTAATACCGAATATATAGGTGCTGGTATAATTTAACTCAGATCTTAATTTTAATAACCAAGGAAGTTTTTTTAACTATTCATTACCTTTAGCTACATCATTGCATTATTTTTCTTTCAGTAGGTGCCCGAAAAATTCTCAGCATAGTGCCCGAATTTTTGCAAAAATTTTTGGTTGGGGGATGCAGCCCCCTACCAGCGGAGCGGACGAAGTTTTTTTCGTTCAGCTCATCGCTACGAAAAAACAAACGTCCGCAGGCTTTGGAAACAAATTCCTTTCATCTGCGTAGAAATCCAACGCATACTTCATTTACATAGCTCTGATGAAGCAAATGTTTATTTAAAAGAGAAACTCTGCTACCATCGCGCAACAGTACGTATGCAACTCGACACCATCCGACAGGGGTCGAAATTCCCACTGTTCCGCTGTTCCGAGAACAGTGCTTTTAGTGCCGGAACAGTAACTTTTGAAAAGCCACTGTTCCGTGGAACAGTGTTTTTTCACAAGAAGAACATTGCCTTTATACGCATATATCTTAATCTCTGATAAAGTAATCATGCGTGAGTATAAAAAATTCGCGTAAATTTTGGCTTTAGTAAGAAATGCAATCTCATTCCAACCATGATCAATTGCAGTTGGTTAGACTTTCAAGTGTTACTGCGCCCTGTGGTGTATGGTAAACCTCTACTGTGTAAACGCACACACTGTCAGATAGGCCTATACTACCAAACGCAGAAAAAACTTTTCAGTATATCATTATTGCCCTGTATGCGAAAGTCATCTTACATCACCCCTTGTCTTGCATGGTACGTTCCAAATGACAGGTGCAGTAACTGTTCACTGATATTCACTCCTCATGAAAGGCTAATACTTGTGTTGAGGGATTTTTGTATTAACATTCCCCCCCAACTAAGCTAGCAACTAAGCACCGCAACTTGAAAACGACTAAAAGCAAGTCTGACGACATCTGGCGACCAAAGTGAGCCTTACAGTAAGTGTGTGTTTTTTCCTCGCTTAAAATGCGAGATCTTCCCAGTGACTTTCTGTTTGAAATGATCGTTGAAGCAACATTGCGTCGAAGGACAAGACAATAACAATTTTATGTAAAAAAACGGAAAAAACATCAGTATGTGCCCTTATATGTCGGAGAAACGTCTCATTGCTTAGCTATACAAGGAATCAATAAGCCGTAATGGCCAGGCGCGGATCCAGAAATTTTGAGGGGGGGGCCAAGATGGAAAACCTCATGTGCACCGAAGGTGCACCACGAGCGCGAAGTGCGAGTCCCTACGCGTGGGGTCCAGGGGCCCGCGTTAGGGCCCCTGGCGGGGTCCAGGGGCGGAGCCCCGGTGGGGCTTCCAGGGGGCAAAGCCCCCGGAAGCTCTCGCAATATTGCATTTTAAGAGCACAGAAATCGGCTCCAGTTCTTATGTCAGTGAGATTTTATACCTTTTCATGTTGCATGGAATTTGATGTGTATGGCTCAATATAAGTTACTATATGTACCTGCAGAAGTTACGGAGAATCTAAGTTATCTTAAAACTTACACGCCAATATTATGAGCCCGTGTAGGTAACTTGAAATGATTTTTGCCATAATGAGTGTTTTTTTTTTCGTTATACGGTATTCGGGTGTAGGATATCAGATGAAACCATTGCGCGCGAAGCGCGCCGAAAATTTGAGTTTACATTTAAAACCATTGCTATGACTAACGGTTTCAATTCCCTTTATGTGTGTCTATCAATTAGAAGGTGGGTTCTATACTAAATTTTCAGTTCTCATAAGAAGAGGAGGGTGAAAAAATGAATATCAGTTGTTTTACATCCTTACAATTGTAAGCATTAATGCTGACTCTGAAATCACGTTTACGCACACGAATAATTGGCTTATGGTAGAACCCCACCGATGAGTAATGCGAATACGTTTGGGACCTTATTGATAGTAAAAGGAGCAATTCAAGGCTAACAGTGCGCAGATCAAGCAAAAATCAAGAAATATTGAGAAGACTTTGCAAAAATCGTGAAAGATTTCAAATGATTTTTGGTAAAAAGTGATAAAAATAAATCCATCACTCAATAAAAACGTACCTCTCTCCGTGAGCGTAAACAATTGCGCGCGAAGCGCGCCGAAAATTTTCGATGTAGAGCCTCCCGCGAGCTCTGCATTAATTGTACACTGAAAGCGGGACCAACAGGACTCTCACAACCTTACATCCATATGGGAGGAGAGATGATATATTACCTTCTTTATGGACTTCTGAAGGGTATACACTTTAGAAATCTATGACCGATGGTGTCGGCGGGAGTTGGTGATTGGGGGAACGGCAGATAACTGCTAAACCGTGCCTTTTTAGGCAGTGGGATTTTGTATACGCAATATACAAGAGTGGGAGAGCCTTTTCTTATTAGTACATAAGAGTGCAATCCCAGGAAGGGGTTTACCCTCCCCTTTGAGAAATTTTTGTTAATTTTAGGGGGCCTATATGCAAAATGGTGGTATCTTTGGGTCATTCTAAAGTGATTGTATGTTTAGAAAATGTCCACAATTTAGTGAATTCTAACTTTTGTTCGGGTGAAAAAGGGAAGTAAGAGACGGTTAACATATTGTCTTCAAACCTCCTTAAGTCCCAGGAAAAATCATGGCGTGGATCCATCTCCAAAAGTGTGTGTGTGGGGGGGGGGACTTTTTCACATTTGTGAATCGCCGTCCTGGTGGCGCGGAAGAAGCAGTTGGTGGTAGTCAGAATTTGCGTCACGGGGAGGCAATAAGTTTTGTGATCTTCGGCATGGGGAGGGGTCTAAGGGAAATTTTTCTAGAACTGAATGCCCTCAATTGCGATTTGGTGCAACAAAAGTGTACGGTTTTTAGGTTATTTTTCTTCTAAAAATTTCGTTTTCCTAGGCATAATTGGAGTCTGTTCCATCATTTTTGAAAAAGTGAGGGGGATTTTTGACGATGTCCCCTTTTCCAAAAAGTGAAGGGGACGCGTCCACCCGTCCCCCATGATCCACGCCCATGGGAAAATTGTAACAACGCCAATTTATACCTGCCGCTGGAGTCCACAGAAACATTCTTCGGGACTACAATAAAATTGTACCTTTACATTTTTAAAAGGATCATGCAAGGTTGACAGAGAAAAACAGTATAGAGCCTCCCGGGAGCTCTAAATTAAGTTACAGTATACAAAAGAGGGGAACCAACGAGGGATTCTCACTACCCGACATCCATATGGGAGGAGATTATGATATATCACCTTCTTTTTAGGTTATAGCAAGACGAGGGATGGTGGACAGGCAAATTAGTCGTTTCAGGAAAAGATTTTCGTTCATTATTGAACGTCGCTGTAAGATGTTTGGAAAATAGGCCAAACGGCAAATTACGTACTTTCAATCTTTCAAAATCATGTGCTAGACTAGATTAGTCAAAGGATCCCATAAGTGATGAGAGCCCTACAGAAGAAGGAGATGTAACTTTTTAGAAAAATGTGTGGGGGTGGGTTGCCTTGGAATAATTTCTTTGAGTCATAGTTATTGTCAATGGTATATCACAAAAAATAAATTGTCAATGGGTATATAACAATCGGGTGTAAAACCTGTCGTATGCGCGC
Source organism: Holothuria leucospilota (assembly GCA_029531755.1). NCBI lineage: Eukaryota > Metazoa > Echinodermata > Holothuroidea > Aspidochirotida > Holothuriidae > Holothuria > Holothuria leucospilota. The sequence goes on along the minus strand of JAIZAY010000864.1, from coordinate 5,307 downwards.
GAATCTCAAGCGGCGCGAAAATTTTGGATAAAATATTAGTCCATGACAAAACCTGCATTTCAGAAACCTGGCATCGCGACCACTGTCACTTTTTCCCACCAACCCTATGCCTATTCAGAAACGAATCTTCTGACTGGAAGAATTTCTTAAAAGCACTTGTTGCTTCCTTTGTTCCCCAAGTGAGTAGTTACCGAAAGCTTATGTGATTATATGGACAACTCTGGACACAAGGCTTGACGCTAGCGGAGCGTGCGAAAATTTGGAATTTGTCAAGAATTTCCAAAACTTATGATAGTTTGAGAAACAGGTTTGTGAAAGAAAAATGTTCTAGAACAAATAAACCAAGTCATCAAAAAATACATCTGCACCCTACACCCCTACATCAGGAAATCTGTAGCTTAAACGACTTTTGGAGATTATTTTATAAAAGTTTCAAGAATCGATGGGGGAGGGGGACACATGTCACCCAGATTTGACCCACTGTGCCGACACCACTTTGTCTGTAGCTTTTAAAAGCCTTTGTGAGTTCATTTTAAAACTTTTTCAGACAGTTTCGAAATCGAAAATAGGTTATGCACGCCGCTACTTTGCCTGCAGTCAGCTGGTGCCACTGGGAACATATAGCACGTCACCTGACAGCTTTTATGTCTTCTGTAATTCATTCTGCAAGGTCAGAATGGCGAAAACATACCCTCTCAATCCCTCTAGAAAACAAAAACTTCACTCTTTAACACAAAATTGTTAATGAAATTTCAGTGCAAGCTAGCCGAAGCCCATACTCACACATGTCACGGATGTTTACTTACTTTAGATCTTAAGTCAAGGACCATTACTCCTCTATTCAACTGTTTTACTGAGCATTTGTAGCTCTCCTTTCGTCGCCCAAACCACTTTGAAAAAGATATGTAATTAAAAGAGATTAATCCAAGCGATAGTGGCAACCCAACCCCTACAGAAATATATACTTTTGAATGACGTTTCTTAGACACTTTTATTCATTTTTTCCTTTAAATTTTTCTTCCTCCTTTTCTTTTTTTTCTTTTTCTCTCCTTTTTTTCCCCTTTGCTTTTTTTTTTCGGGGGGGGGGGGGGGGGGGCCCCGGGCCCCCCAGGCCCCCCTGGATCCGCGCCTGCGTAATGCAAAGGGCCAATCAAACAAAAAATATTCCTTGTAGTGTAACTTATTTGGGGGGATCACTGTAATCCCATTTGCTTTACTTGCTGTACGTTCTGCATCAAAGTTGAGCATATTTCATCCTAGGCTTTGTCGGTCTCAGGTTACTGTGTGCAAGATTATATACTGGCAATAAATTTATGCTTAAAAAAAAAAAGAACAAAACTAAATCAGGGTATCCCACGGGCTAATTCCTCTGCAGGCGAAAATCCCACGTTATAGTCCATTTGCGCACTTGTCCGACTCACATGCAGTTTACCTGTAGGCTATGCACGAACCCTACGTACGCCGAGGTACTGTACTTTGGAACAGTGAAATCTGATCCGGAACAGTAGTTTTGGAAAGAGCTGTTCCGTGGAACAGCGGCAAAAAAAATTAAATTTCGACCCCTGCATCCTGGTATTCCCTGGCACCGTGTGTGCATACACACAGTACAGCGACTGCTCAACTAATTACTAACAACCTATACCACTCAGCCACGAGAAAAGACAGTTCGATATCTTTCAACCGAAGATTATTTGTCAGCTTCTTAACGAACTCTTTGATATCAGTTGTCATTGTTTGTAAGTACGGAGCTTATAAGGTGTCATGCAGATGTTGAGGTATTATGTGACTTTCTCGACTTTTTTCAGCAAAATATTCAGATGTTGACATCTGAGATCTTGTTTATCTCAATATTTTAGCGTAATATATTGAGATATTGCAATTACAGGATCTCAATATCTGAATATCTTTACTGGACGATATTGACATATGACAGATATGACCAACAGTCTCGTTATTTCAATATTTTAACGTAAAATATATGAAATATTACATAACAGGCCCCGGATCTCAATATCTGTATATCTTGACTGAAACGATATTGTTGATATTGACAATCCAACAGTCTCGGTTATTTCAATATTTAGTTGTAAAAATCTTGAAATGTTATATTAAAAGGATCTCAATATCTTAATATCTTTTCTGAAGGATATTGAGAAATTGACATCCAACATCTTGTGTTCTCAATATTTTAACCTAAAATATTGAAATATTACATTACAGGATCTTGATATCTTAATATCTTCACTGAACGATATTGAGATATTGACATCCGAAATCTTGTGTTCTCAATATTTTAGCGTAAAATATTAAAAAATTACATCAAAGGATCTTAACATTTTAATATCTTTTCAGAAGATTATTAAGATATTGAAATCCTGTAATGAAATATTTCAATATCTCAATATCGTTCAGTGAAGATATAAAGATACTGAAAATATGCGGCCCTGTTATGACAATGTCTAATTCAATATTTTACGGGATCACTAAAATATTGCCAAGATAATGAGAAGTTTGATGTCAATATCTCCAATCATCCTTCAGAAAAGATATCAAGATATTGAGATCCTGTAATGTTCAGTAAGCCTATTTCAATATTTTACACTAAAAATATTGAAATAACGAGATGCTGGATGTCAATATCTTAATATCTTTCAGTGAAGATATTAAGATATTGATATACTTTTGTACGTGATACATGATATTTGCTAAAATTGGAATCAAATATGGCCGTACAAAGAATGGGGGGTAATTCGGCATGGGCAAATAAATATTAAAAAAATATCAAAAGCGAATTTTCATCACATCGATCTGTGTAAATTTCCGAGATTCGCAAAAGAAGATTGTTTAGACGCCACTTGTAAGGCACGGGAAGTGTCATTTCCGGCAATATGGGACAGGTGCGTATCGAAGTGTGTGTGTGTGGGGGGGGGGGGAGGTGGGGAGAACGACTTGATTCCCCTCCTTGAGGATATTTAAAACATTTTGATTTTTTATGGTTCATATCGCTAAAACCGTCTTCAAACTGCAAGTTTTTCGCGCCCTTTGCGTACCCATTTCTAGATGTTTTTCTATTCTTACTTGCTGTAGGACAATTTGGGTGAAATTATTCTTCCAAAGTCTCAGGCAACCCTCACCACCATCTATCCTTTCCTCCAGCTTTAACCCCTGCTGTTAGACGGAGAAAAGGTGTAATTAAAAAATTTCAAGTTGTAATTTTTGTGGTCTGTTTAGAGCCCATCCAGTGTCATTTGAAAAAGCTTAAACGCGCCATCCTAATGCCAAACATATCGTGAATATACTAGAGTTTCCTAGCCTTTTACCTTCTGGAAGTTGCCACTGGACAGCTGGTCGTCGTCAGGGGATTACATACTTCATCGTACCCATTAAGGCTCCCACACGAAAATGTAGTTTTCCTAACAATAGGAGCCATGACCCCCTACACCTCCCTCACCTTGTGCCACCCCTCTACAATTCTGCGTCAAACATGGGTGGGTCACCATTATGGTCATTTTGATGTTTATCATGTGTCGGTCTGAGATATAGGAGAAACATCTGGCATTCCTAACACCCAAGCTAAGTATGTTACCGCCAAAAACCGCACCCGGAAACAGATGAAGTCACAACAGTTCTGACTTTATCCTTCGTTAGTGGCCAGTATGTGAGGAAGCCCTTGATCAGTTATTCTCAAACGCAGTCAGATAGAGAAGTGGGTCTGCTTAGTTCGAGCGCCGCATTCCCAAAATTCGAAATATAATAAGTTTTGATTGAATAATTATATTTCATCTTCCAGAGCTATGGAAAGAGCGAGTTCATATAAATCGCAAACACACTATTAGTACCCAAATATAAATTTCAGAAATTTAATCTCAGTAATCAATCAACAAACATTCAACACGATACAGTTTTCAATTACAGTCACCTCAGGTCCCAGGAAATTTTAGCAAATGGGAGGGGTGTCCCCTTAGACCCCTCCCCCAGGTCAGTCTCCAAAAGTTATGTCCCACTTTCAGCTTAGAAAAATATGGTAACCCTAGGTTCAGCCCAAACCCATCCTACTTATTGGGGATGAATTTCTCACCCGGCCTGCTTCCTCCAGACTTGCCCATCGAAGGTGCGTTGCTGCCCTTTCTACTTCTTTGGACATTGCCCTGTATAGCTTTAGTCTATCATGCCACAACGGCTTGTTCCTTCTCGCATACCTCGTTCAGCAATTTCGAACCGCAAGTACATTGTTTGTACCTCTTTCACTCGCACTGTCTCTCATTCTTCATGTTTCCTAATTAGAACCCCATTTCTCTGGAATGCTCTTCCATATGCATGCCTTCCTCCTTCCTACAATCTCGGGGGGGGGGGGGGGCCCCCAGAAGCGTTGATTGTGGCAGCTCTGATATCGACTCTCTGTGAAACCTGCTACTATCAGCAGGTGCAAAATGACCGTACAGGAGACCCTGATAGAGCTGCTGGCTGATAAGACGCTGTTAAGCTCATTAGCATATCATTGACGTAAAAGTCTATTTACAGATCGGGGACTTCTTAGTTAGTTTGGCCAGTAATCGCCTTTTGAAGTGCTTTATTCAAATATGCAACAGGGAAACATTTTCGTGTGAAGTTGTCCATAAATCGCGTCAATGAGACCCACAATAGATGGACATCCTATTTGATGATAAACAATGAAAGTCAAACTTTTACAACCTCAACTCTTGCAAATTTGGCCAATGCATGAAGGGTTGCATATTGTCACAGATGTCGCTGCCGGTGTAAAAGGAAATGGTGTCTCTCCTGGAAAATGTGTCCCACCAGACACATTTTCCAAAAAAATATGTTCCACCCGCCACAGGAAAATGTGTCCGGTGGACACAATTTTACGAGGAAATAATGTCTCCATATAAGCAACAGGAAAATCTGTCCTTCGAAACCGCGGTTAAGAGGAAAGGGAAGTCGCCTTGGAACAGGTATGGGCACCGGGGAGTTGGGCCAAGCGACTATTCCAACATTTTGTCCTTTTTTATTGCGGGAGACCGAAATGGTGAACTTATGGGATGTCAAAGTGAACTGAGGGAGACCGTAAGTTAACTTTGACATAAGTGGACTCGGCGGAGTGTCAAAAGATATACTAGTACAAACTCAAGAATAAGTCCCAAACTTTGACCAAAAATGCGTAAAATTACTTTCCAAGATTCAAGGCAAGGCTATGTCCTTTGGATCAAATAATACTTTTATAATACTTTTATAATATCATTTAAGCCTCAGTCGAACGGACACGATCAAACATCTTTCCTTTCTTATTAAGTCTCTGGGTCACTACCA
>JAIZAY010000179.1:0-87138 GCA_029531755.1 Holothuria leucospilota | reverse complement strand
GAATGATTGAGATGCACAGAGTCGCACGAATTACGAAATTTCAGACCATGATATTTCCCATAGGGAAATTGATTGAGCATAGTCACTAGAGTCTTCATTCACAATGAGACGAAATACAAATTAAAACCACTCTCAAGATAAGACTTGAACTGTAAATGAATTTTCCCCGCCCCATTCTAGATTACAGGGCTGTCACACCACGCACGATTATCCCAGACGCGGATCTTTTTTCCAGAATCGAGCCCCTATTTTTGTCCTTTGTTTTTTACTGTTAACTCAGGAATGACCCAGAACAGACCCTTTTCCAAATAGCAATTACAAAGAATTGTGTGATAAGAAATTTGGGTTTGTACACAAAAAAAATGAGAGAAAACACAATCCTTTTTGGCCACAGTAAAATGACATTAACATTAACAACGCGTACCGAGAAAACTCTAATCCCACAATCCTTTGCAATTGCTATTTTGGAAAAAGTTCTATGGAGTGAATCCCGAGAATCGGAAATTCGCCTGTAGTTAGATGTAGCTGGGACTCGGACTTGGAGCCGATTTTAGCCGATGTCCACAAAATAAACTTTACTTGTATATTGCTTAGACTATCATTGAGATTAGTGCACAGTTTAATAGGCCTTTAATGAATGTTGGACAAATGAAGTTTCAGCAACATTACAAGGGTAGGTCAGAACCATGAAATTAATTCACTTTAATTGACCATTTAATTAAAAAAAAAATATTGCATTTGTGCTACTGAAAATTCCTTCATAACTTTTCATCACGATTTATAGATACAGAATTTGATACCTAATTCAAAAATAAAAAAGAGTTGCTTCATTTTCCAAGAAATAAGGGTTTTCATAGAGCATAAATTCAGGTTTACTTTGCAGCCAGGCGGGTAGCCAAGGGGAGGGGGCAAAGGGGGACGCCTCCCTCCCCCCTCCTTGATCATATTTTTTGTATTTTTATGATTTTTTTTTTACGATATTGCTAGTAACTCAAAATGTTTAGATGGAACTTGCAAGACCTGGGAATGTGCCATTTCCCAGAAATCTGGAATCCATTTTCGGCCCAAATTTTTCTTGTGCACTTCCGCACAAACGCTTGCTACGCTTAGATAAGTTTGCCTTAGATCAAGGTTTCGTCGCCCCCTCCTTGGCAAATTCCTGGCTAGGCGCCTGCTTGTAGCTCAATAATAATTTGTTGTGTATGATATGCTACATTGTCAAATGGCCGGACACGGAAGTGGAAGGGATTTTGTGACACTGGACTCGAAATTAGCTAGGAGTCAAATTACGTGGACGCGGATATAGCCCTGCTAGATTATCTATCACTCTGAAGGTTGATGTGATCAGGGGAACCAAATGGCTAAACTTCGTTTTCCTGGAGAGCAATGTGGTAATTACTGTCTCCGTCATAACCTTTTTTCGAGGGAAGCTTAATTAAGACGCAATTAGGTGGGCTTTCAAAGCAAAACGCCATTGAATGTCGGCTCTGGCAATGTCTTCGTGGTGGTGGTGGATACAGGTGGTGGCGAGTCGCGGGGGGGGGTGGGGGGGGGGAGGGGGACTGTGACGGTGACGGGGGGCGGTGCGAAAATGGCAATGCAGACTGTAACATTTTGATACTGACATTTGATAATCAAAGTCTGCAGGCACCTTCACCATAAGCTTGAATACTGGGCTAACTTTTAAAGAGTAAATTGGAGTATTGGCTCTTATGCCCCGAAATTAAATCTCACAATTGCGACCCGAAAAGTAGAATGTAACAGATTTGCCAGAAAAACAATTAAACTTTTCAAACCCGAATGAGGATGCATTCCCATTTCTCGTCCCCCTCCATATGTAGCCTTGTTGCTTATGACTTTCAGTTATAATACCCACAACAGGGGGTTGCCACTAGACTCATACCACCTACCGTTTCTTCTTTTGTGTTGATTGGAAAACTGACTGCATAGGCCTATACGGTATAGAAGCACCACCGTTATCAAATAATGTGGGCGAAGCACTCACCTCTTTTTATAGTGCTGATGGTAATAATACCATGTCTGGTGAAGCTGCACGGGGTCCACCTCCCCCCTCCCTCCCCATTTATAGGCTCGGTTACTTGAGGTAAGTGATATTTTTTGTGAAGTTTAAAATGTTTTCCACACAAAGAGGCCGTTGAAATACTTTTAAAGCTAAAGTAACAACAGATATTACCATCCAAGTTAGAAAATTATACCCAATTTTACATGAAGAATACTGAGCTTGCCATGCAGAATCACTGATACTTCTCTACAGTGGCGTAGCTACGGATGGGGGACTTGAGTGGCGCGAGCCCCTTCCCCCACAAAATCGCCGCGCCCCCAAGAGCCCCCCACTGGCGATCTGAGCAAACAAAAAAAATTCACCCGCTTTGAAGAAGTTTGAATTAGATTCGGATTGATTGTGACAAACTCAATGTGTCTGAGAATAAAATAAAATCAAAGTTTTCATTTTTCCACCAAAAATGCACATCTTGATGGGTTGCTATCAAGCCTTGCAAATGCATTTCCAGCGATGTGGGATGTATTAAAATCTCAAATTTTCTTGGAACGCCAATCGCCAACCTATGGTGGCGCTCCGCTTAGATAGTAAACGGCAGCTCCCGCCCCCAGAGTCCCCCCCCCCCACAAAAAATCCTAGCTACGCCACTGCTTCTTTAAATCTTTCCATGTTGCGCCCTCTCTATACTCTACAACACTCATTGTCTCGGTACAAACTTACAAAACTGCTTGCAAAATTAGAACTGATACCGATAAAATGCACAATAAACCTGCTTTACAACGTGGCTAAATGGAGGATCCCTTCTGGAAAAATGCAATTGTTTCAGACTTGGACAGCTACGGGCTTCATAAGCAAAACTTTAACAAAATTAAAAGAGCGCCACTTTTCATTTTTTACGGTGGCGTTTGAGGTGTTCGGTGATGATCTTGCAAAACACATTTGGGATTACCCATATTTTCACACTCCTATAGGTTTCTCTCTAGCAAAACGACTCAGCTCCCGAAAAGTATTACGTATGCCTATGCTAGTACTGTAAGTTTAAGCAGGAAGGTGATTTATATTATTAGCTCAGTTTAACAGTCGTGGGATCTGATGAAGTAACTCTCCGCACAATAGATGGAGCCGAGAATAGAATACTCCACCCCACAGTGCCGCCAGAAGGTTACTCAGATGGATTGGGGCTGAGCCTTTCAAGTCTAGAATTTTGGCATTTTCTTAAGTTATTCCTGTTCATCATATGAAGTCATCCCATTTCTCATTAGTCACAACACCCAATCCGTAACATGATATCAGGCAAATAAGAAGTCTCGATCCTTCTAACCCTATACCTTTCCTGACTGCTTTAACCCTAACCTAACCTGGAGACATGATATCATGCATATATGCATGTCTTGAGACACAAATGTGTCACCTTAGATAACAAAACGTCCTCATGAATATTCATCGCATCTATGACGTCATCCAAATACTCGATTCTGTTTGGTTCATTGTTAAGGTGACCCCACTTACTACTTTTATGAACAGAAAAGTTCAAGTATATGCTTGTGTTTGGAAAATGTAGGGGATATCTGCCAAAATGATGAGAAAATAGGGGTAGGGAAGTATGGAAGTAAAATGGGCATCACAAAAAGAAACCCAAGAATAACAAATGACCCGCTTAAATGATTGGCCGTATAATTGTCTTTCGGTTAATGTACAAATTTTTTTAATCACGTGACTAGTGAGTTCAATAGAGGTCAAAAGGTCAAGACCTTCTACCTAAATCTTGGCTATGTCATTTTAGCTAATAATTGTTTCAGTAAACAGGTACATTTAAACTATTTTGACCCGAAATGGTTTCATCACGTGTGTTTGGACAATTTTAGGCCCCTAATGATCAAAGGTTTTCACATTTCATACGTTGCCCAAACCTTCTGGTGGATTGTTCAACCTCCTGCGATCGGTCGAGTGCCCTTTAAAATCTTTCCACAGACTTAGTAACTTAAGTCCTCTGGCATTCTCTTCTGAGCCTTGTAACTAGACCTTCTTCTGTTCTTGGGGTTGTGAACTCAAACGGGAGTGCTACCAGTGTCCATCCTGTTCTTGACTTAGGGGTCTTTCGGACCCTTCATCATGAAACCATTGTGTCCCTTTCATGTCCTCTCAGACAATAAGAATGTCTCACCAATGGCCTTGCCTGCATCTTGACTTCTACTTTCCACTTCTTCTTCTTCTTCTTCTTCTTCTTCTTCTTCTTCTTCTTCTTCTTCTTCTTCTTCTTCTTCTTCTTCTTCTTCTTCTTCTTCTTCTTCTTCTTCTTCTTCTTCTTCTTCTTCTTCTTCTTCTTCTTCTTCTTCTTCTTCTTCTTCTTCTTCTTCTTCTTCTTCTTCTTCTTCTTCTTCTTCTTCTTCTTCTTCTTCTTCTTCTTCTTCTTCTTCTTCTTCTTCTTCTTCTTCTTCTTCTTCTTCTTCTTCTTCTTCTTCTAAGATTTTGATATTTCTGCCCACTGCCCCAAACCACAGTCGTTCACGGGTTGTTCATGCCCAGAGCTTGTTCAGAAATATCGATGTGACGAAAAACGATGTTTTTATGGGGCAATTTTGAAGCAAATATTGACCGTTCCAGGTTAAAAGGATTTACTCCTGGTAGAAACAGAAAATCAAAAAATTTACTGATCTCAGTTGTTTTTAAATATTGACAGTAATCTTTTCCAAAGATTTTGTTTCATTTCATCAAAGTATGTGGAAGAAAATCCGAAATAAAAGTACCTTCTTTTTGTCCGAAGCAATCGATTCTGCTCAGCGCGAACATTTGTTTGGTATTTTGACCGGATGTAGCCAGGACAATTTCAGGAAAACGCCAACTAAAACCATTTGGCATCCAGTTTTGTTGTGCATTTCTTGCTATGAATTGGCTAAACTAAAAACTTCGTGGCCAATGCAACAACGGTAAAAACAAGAACTCATTGTAGTAATCCATCGTTTGCACTTCTTCGTCCATGTTTACAAAAGCAAAGCGGTGACCAGTGTTGCCCAATCCCATACGCTCCCCCCCCCCCCCTCCAACGGACTCAGATCGCCAGTCGGCGCCCTGTTTAGGTTTTTACCGTACTTCACTTTTTCACCATTGGCATTGCTTCGAATAACATGATTTATTAGTGTTATTTTTAAACAAAATTAAATAGCGGCCATTATCCGTACTATATGAGAAGGGTCATCTTCTGTGATCTTGGAGGTAGGTTTAGCCCAAACTTGTCTACACGCTACTCGCAAAAAATGTATGGTTGAGCTTTGCTTAGGTCATTGCATCCCAACCAGGCGTGATAAGAAGCTTACAAAACACACAGAGTGACCTTTAATTCACCGGCCTCTCAGTCCCAAAAAAGATATTGGGGAGGGCGCGAAAATAGCCCTGCCCCCGTCCAACATGAACAATAAAAATAGTCCATGCAGATCCCAAAATATCTCCCACAAACTGTTTCCCCAACACATTTGAAATAGCCTTCTGGTTAAAATAAAATAAGACTGTTGTCTTAGTGGGAATGGTTTGAGAGTACTGAACGCATATGTGATGAGCAGCTTCCTCTTTGCTTTCCTGAAAGTGACCATTTTCAATGGGAAATGGGCATGATAACCGGCTCGCTTACTCCGTAAATGTAGAGTGGTCATCTGACACTGCATGATAATGCTATAGAAATGACGAGGCTTCTTTCCATACTTTCTTGATTCTTAAATGCCAGAAAATCACATTTAATAAAGCTTACTTTCATTTTTCAGGAAGAAGGCACACTAGAGGGCCAGGCAGACCTTCCGTCTTGGACATTCCCAACAATACGCTTTATTACTGCCTATTGCAAAGTGGTCTCATAGTACATGATATACGATTTCATGAAAACGTATGGTTCTTTGTGTTGTTATCTTGATTTCCAGATGCCAAAATGTACATCTAACAGCGATTAAATTCCCAAATTTTGCCCTCTTTAAGTTTCTTGTCTGTTGCTCTAGCAGATTTAATCTTTATCCTCACAAAGCAAGTCCGTTTTACGTAAAATCTTGAATCTGGACCTGGCAAAAACGTGAATTATAATAGTTGCCTTTATACCAGAATGTGTAAGGAAGGGACTGAAAACTGGGAAACATGTTGTAATAGAAATACTTGGTGCGGAGGAATGGGAAAGCAGTTTTCTACCAGGTGGGGAAATCTGAAAGAAAAGGTTGAAAAGCCATGACCTAGATTGTGTTGACGCATAGGGTATCTGCCTGCTTCAAAGCGCCCCTGCAAGCCATTCTCGCCCGCTCTAACCGAATTCCCTATAGCTCCGCCACTGCGAAAAGCTATGCATTATTTCCAGTTTCGCTAGTGTTACCACGGTAATCATTACCTTGACAATAGTTGATAATGGAGGGGGAGTATTCCTTGTCTCGGTTTCTTAAAACAATTAAAGGAGCTGGGTATCTGCTAAAGCAGAATAAATTCTCGAACCCGCCGACTTCGTTACGTCACATCCGGTTATGATTCTTGGTTTATCGATTTGATCCGAAACCGTTGAAGCCATCATATCTATGCATTGTGTTTAACACAGTATACAACTCACAACGTACGTACGTGTGTAGTATATTCGCGTTGCGTCTTTCAGTGCGACAAATTTAACTTTAGAGGAATTAAGACACACGCCTATTTTGCTCATCATCTGCTGGAGGTTCATTGTCAATTTTGAAGGTAATTGAAACTGCTTTTTTTCGATCAATGAGATTGTTTTTCGTGGTAGACCTAGGCGCTAACGCTAGCCTAAGTTAGGCTAACGTTAGCACTGCTATCGATCAGAACCGTTACAAATGGAAACGATTAAAAAATGTGTGTGTCAGAAGAAAAAGTAAGAAATTCTAAAAACAAATTGTCTAATATCTTGCAAGTGGAAAATAAAAAATCTAAGAAAACATATAGGAACGATATCACTAAATTATATTGCAAAATTATTTTAAATGAGAATTTAAAACGTATTAAAAGGAATATTTTCAATATTAGTCTCACACTGAGGGTAAACATCTCGTTTGGTATGACGTTTTCATTTCGATAGTACGCCACTACCCAGCTCCTTTAATTTCTTAAGGAATTTTACGTGTAATTATTCGCACAGGCATAGACGGGATTACGAGGGTGGGGGGCGGGAGGCAAGAGGGGAAACTTGTCCCCTTTTTCCAGACCCTAAAACTTAATAAAAAATAATTTAAAAAATGAACGAAAGGACGAGAAAGTAGAGAAATTATAAGGGAATTTTTAATATTATGGTCATTTTTGCAATGTAAAATTAAGAAAAACATTAAAGAAATTAATAGAAATGTTCCAGAATTTCCGCAAAAGCCATCAGATTTACGAAAAGTTCTCAGGGAGGACCCTCGGTCCCCAGCCTCCGGCTTCGTGCCTTCGGCCCTCGCGGTCAAAGGCTTTGCCACATCTTGAGAAGATGCAGCTTTAATGAAAATTGCTGCCCTCGCATGCTTACTGCATGCAGTAGCGTAACGTAAGGGGGGGGCGCCCCCACTTGTCGTCCTGGGATGGTCTGTCGGTAAATTTGCTGATCTTGTCGGTACATCTGTCCGGTGTGGACAGCGACTATAGTCTTCCCGACGGTTTACCTGTTTTTCCTCTCAAGAGGGCAATTTCTCTAGTAAGAACCAAAAATTTCCGGCGCGCTGCGTGAGATGTAGAGTCACATCAGTTTCTCCAATAGTTCCATTCTACATAGCTAAATAGCATAAGTAATGTCACCCTTACCAAGTACCATGTAGGCAGAGTGCACAGTTTATATAGAGGTCGTAAATTTCATCCCATATCGCAAAGCCTAGTTACTGTTCTCTTGTGTGTGTCATGCGGTAGGGTCAGTTGGTGAGGGACTCACGGAGCAAAGTCTGGCTATTTTAGAGGGTAGTCCAGGTGGTTTCGATACAATGTATGCTATCCTCGATACGGTCTACAGCCCCTTCAGTTTTTTTTTTTTACTTTTTGTTCTTAATGATTGCGTGCGTTTTCATTGTAAGCCTACTAAAAATTTTCTCCCGCTTCGCCCACTTTGTAATTTTCGGTACGCTTTACCCACTCTTCCTCAGTTCCGTTACTTATAGCTAAATTTAGCACAATTTTTTTTCCATCTTTTCAAGTAACTTAATAAGTAGAATGCATGGATTTATGTAAATATCGGGAATTTCATCTCATTTCCCTAAACTTAGTTAATGTTCTCTTGTGTCTGTCGTGCGGTACGGCTAGTGACTCGTGGAGGGAAGTAGGCTACAATGTAAGTTGATCCCGATATGGCTCAACTGCCAGGACAATTGATCTATATATAAGCTTTAAATAAGTATAAGTTCTTTCTAATGTCGGCTTACCCCCCCCCCCCCCCAAAAAAAAAAAAATCCCGAGCTTAGCGCGTTTTTTCATAGTTTAGATTCCGGGAAAAACATTAAATCAGCGCGGAACCATTTCCCGCTAGTTTATATAAATTTTATGCAATATATGCCCCGCAATGGCATGGTATAGTACACAGATTTTCCCCAAATCTTCCCTCAACAACTCCTCGACGCTATCGGGGCTGTCGGGGCTTCCGGTCGTTGCCCCTCCCGTCGGGAAGTCTGCCCTCCGTCGGGCAAATCCTGGCGCCACCCCTGGGGGATGGAGGGGGTTACGGGTGCGGGGTGACTTGTTAAGTGATATCCCTCTGAAAAAGTGTCGGTGCATTGACTTAATGCTGCCGGTACATTTACCTTATTTTCATCCCTCCCCCCTCCCCCCACTTCTATCACCCCAGTTACGCTACTGACTGCAGGCTATGTCTCTGAAGAACTACCCATAATAACTTTTGATTTTGGAAATTATTATATATCAATAACCAGATAATGGTATTTTTCACAGAAACACTGGAACACTGGTCCCCTTTCCCAGATCATCAACAAAAATTAAACATAAAAGAAAAAAATAGGTGACTGGGGAAAGTAGGAGAATCTTTTACGTAATGGATAATATAGCATTTACAAAAAACAAAGAAAAACAATAAAAATACTACAATAAAATGTCTAAATAACCCTGTTTTTTCTTTAAATACCTCAAAGCTTCATGGGGCTTTCAGGGGGCTTTCAGGGGGCTTTCAGGGGGCTTTGCTCCTGAATCCTCACTGGGACATTACCCTTGGACCCTTCCAGGGGCCCAACGGTGGGCCCCTGGACCCCATGCCATCAAGGGTACGTTTTGCACTCCTGCGGAGCCTTCGGTGCTTTGGATTTTCTGCCAGGGTTTGCCCCACACACTTTCAGACGTCCAATCCCGCCCCGCCCGAAATGTTTACTGACAAATTGCCTGATGTTAATAGTAAGTTTGTTAATTTCATTTGTAGTTTGCAACAAACTATGAAATGCTATAGTTTTCTTGTGCTGATAAGTGTAATCATGAGCTGCAAGGGAGGATTAACCCGATTCGCTACAGAATAAAACATTTCACTAAAGTAATTAGGGTTATTGAAATATTACAGTTATTTCAGAGTCAGTTGCTTCGGTAACATGGACATTCCATCGACTTATAGGGTGTAGTTTGAAGCTGTTAGTGGAAATATTCCAATGACGAATGGTTGAAGACATTACAATGTATGTAATCTACATGAATTTGTCAGATTAACCAACAGAATAGTGGCGTCTCAGAGGGTTAATGTGGGGATCATTTATCCTCAAAAGACAATTAGCTTATGGCTACACTTTCCGTACACCTCCCTGGGTTGTAAAAATTTACTTGTTCAAGAAACTGTAGTAACATGGACCCCTTAAAACCTCCCTCGGATATGTCACGTGGCAGTTTATATGAAAGTAGTCGACCTGAGGGGCCTTTAACTGTATGTAAATAATCACTGATTAGTCTGTCAAGAAAGACTGAAAGACAATTTATTTTGCTCTTTAATATTCAGAGAGCAAACCCGAGACACTGACACGTACCCTCACTTTATAGGTTTTAATTATCCTTAAAACAGAATTTCCGTTAACTTTCTCAACAGTGGACCCTCTACTAAAATCAGGGGCCCTATTTGATGTCTGTAAGTGGGGGGGGGGGCAAACCCGGGAAGACTGCCAAACGGCGGCGAAGGCGCCACGGGAGCACGAAGAGCTCCCCCTAACGGTGTGGGGTCCAGGGGCCGCCCCAGGGCCCCTGGCGGGGTCCAGGGGCAGAACCCCGGTTGGGGTCCAGGGGGACGAAGCCCCGGAAGCTCTGGGGTATTTACGAATTTGTAGGCATTAAAATGATGCATTTTAGCTTCAACTTCAAATGACACAAGGGAGGCACTTAACAGACCACAAAATCACAATTTGCCTTTTTGCAATTACTTTCTTACTCTGTATGACTAACAGTCAGGAGGGGAAAATGGATTATTTTGAGGGTTTCTCGGGGCATTGGAACAATAATTTTAAGAATGGGACACCTATTATTTAGAGTGGGTGCGCGGGAAGCGCGCTGAAAAAAATCGCATTTTCAGACTTTTTAGCGTCATGAGTAATCAAAAACTAATAAAAGTATCCTCAAAGAGAGGGCTCTTGTCCCACCCATCCCCATTAGCTAAGCATCTGCCCCTTATTACAGTTACACAGGTAGGTGGTGTAAAAAATTAGCTTTGAAAATTTCTGTGGGAGGGGGAACTTCCCCTCCCCTACGTACGGTCATGGGTGCATTGGTGGTTTCAATGATAATAGAAGAGATTTTAAGAAGCTTTGACAAGTAAGATGTTCTACAGGAAGTAACGCCGAATCCCGAAACAATGTTTAAAACGGGTGCGCGCGAAGCGCGCCGAAGAAAGCAGCGTTGAGACATTTAATTGTAGGCTATTGTTATTCTTTAGTATACTAATAATGAATGTTTATGAGTGTGATAGTATGAATTATTTCATGAGTTGAAAAATTGAACGTTCTATTCAACGAGGAGAAGCCGAGTTGAATGGAACGTTAAATCTTTCAACGAATGAAATTATTCATACTATCGCACGAATGAAAAAAAAAAAACATTCATTATTGTTTTATATAACACCTTATAAGTTTGATTCAGTCTTTGGTTCAGTAAACTTGTGTTTTGGCGCAAGGTCATTGTGGTTCCGTGTTTTTCCGTGTGTTACATCTCCATGGTTTGTCGTTTGCTAGCTACGGGCATATGTGCGGTACCTACTACCAGGGAGTTGTTAGGACAGCTCCCTGCTACTACTTACGATATGCATTGTGCGATCCCCAAAGCTGCATTGATTTACTGAGTTGCGGCATAGTTTGTACGTAATGCAGTGAATCTGACGTCACAGCCTTGTGTTATACTAGACTATTGCACGATGGATAACACACGACCGTGATGATAGTGCCGAATCACCCATGGCATGTGACCACCAATCCTCCAATCAAATGTAGAGAAATTAAATTAAGGTGTTATATAATTTTAAATGCAGTATTTTTCATAGCATAAAAAATTTTGCTACTTTTCCCAGGTGCCTTTTCTTTCCATAGAGCCATAGGAACATACAGCCTGCTTTATGGTTCTTTCTTTCATGTTTCATTTTTGTCGATGGTCTGTGGCAAGCCCCCCTAAACTATTTTTTAATTAGTGTGAAAATAAGATAGAGTCGAGTTTGAAGGTTATAGACTATGTGATACTTAAAAACCGTGTAGTGTTTGCACCGGGTACCCGACCGACGATGTCAAGACCCGGTTCTGAAATTGCTACCCGGATCCAAAGTTTCACTAACATAGATTGCACGTGTGACAGAACACCTAACATGTTACTTTTTCCTGGCAAAATTTATCACGCACACGTCTAAGAACACTTGTCATGCCCATACGTAAGATACGTTGGTGTTATATAATATCAAGGTGCAAAGCAAAAATTGTTATGACTTTACAACAAACTTGTAGCCTAACAGAAGTTATATTTTCGGGAACCCGGGTATCCGACCGACCATCGACTTCGGGTTCCGAATTTTGGACCCGGTGCAAACACTATTGAAAAGTCAATTAAATGTTTTGATAGTGTTTACATGGACATGACCAAGGGGCATCTGCAATTAAAGTGCCAGGGAAGTAATTTTCATTGGAGGCTGCATCTTGGGAAGTTGTGGCCGGCGAAGCCTTTAACCGCGAGCGCCGAAGGCGCGAAGCCCGAGGATGGAGACTGAGGGTCCTCCCCCAATTTTTTTTTCTTAAATTCGATGGCTTTTGCGGTCATTATGAACTATTTCTTGAGAAAATCCTGCTTGCCCCAGGTGTAATTTGAAATGCTAATGAAATAGCATTCTTATGATGATCGCAAATTTAAGATAGTAACCGTCAGTCAATTTGCGAAGGAGGTGGTAGTTGATGAGGGCAGTTAACAAACAGCCAGATGTGTGGCTAGGGTTTTAGAAATAGTAATTTTCTCAAGCTGTCCTACTGTACAGGAAGTAATAACGAGGCAATTCCACCTAAATTTTCTGCGCACCGCATGACAGCAGTACGCAGTTCTAATGACACATCGATTTATGCAAGGTCCATGCGAAACACACCGAAAACGTTTCAGCGAGAATGGCGATTCCGTACACATGGGTAGGGTTTGGCACTTTGTTTGCAAGGACCATGGTGCATTAAATGTCTTATGTGATCAGTATTTTCAGTGACCCTTATTTCAGAGCTTCAAGTCACAATAGTGAGGCCCGTTAGGAGGAAAGAATTTTTTCGGTGCCAGACAAAATTTTATTAGTCTTTTTTCTCTGGGGGTGCGCGCGAAGCGTGCCTAGAAAAATTTTCCTAGCATTTTTATGGTTTTGATATTGTTTTCCGTTATTTAACATTGCAAAATAAAATCATAATAGGTTATTAAAAATTCTCTTACAATTTCTCTGGTCTCGCTTCTTTTCACTCATTTTTGTATTATTTTTATTTTTAAGCTCTGGAAAAAGTGGGGCGGGGGCAAGTGTCCCCCTTGCCCTCCCCCTCGTGTGGCTGAAATAAATACAGCAGGGGTGCTGAAATGTAATCGCTTTAGTCCTGGTCCTTGCATACTGCATACACAATTTAAACGACTTTTGTTGCAGCACTTTTCCAGTCAAGTTCTTTACTTTGTTAGTACATTACCAACCAAGAAAGAAAAAGACGCAACTATGGTTGAGGAACTGCCGTGAAGCCATCGAGAAGGGTCGATGCACTCAAAAGCAAAGTACACCAATAAAAATCTGGAGTACCTACAATAAACATAGGCCTAACAATACCGGCATGTGCCAATAGGCATACAGAATTATATGATCAACACTGTAAGACGGCAAAGTCGGATAAAGGTCGAATTTAACCGCTGTAACAGTAGACTTGGCCAAGTCTCTCGTGGTGTCATCTTTTCTCTCTGCATAGTCGTGTGCACTGTGCCGATCTTCTGATTAACACGCCCTCTATCGGCTGCTTATTGGTATCGCTTACCACAGAGCGATACTAATAAGCGATACTAATAAGCAGCGGATAGAGGGCGTGTTAATCAGAAGATCGGCACAGTGCACACGACTATGCAGAGAGAAAAGATGACACTACGAGAGACTTGTCCAAGTCTACTGTAACAGGGACTATTGAAATTGCGAAAAGTTTGTTAAAGGATGCCGAGCACTATTAGCTATTGCACATCAAACGGCACAAAACGGCAACAACTTCTGACTGACAAATTAAAAATAGCCGGGCTTCGTGATGTTTTATTACCCCCAAAAGATACACTCCGTGATGTGGACAAAAGCTCACTTTTCACAAGCTACCGTATAGCTTAATATGATGAGCTACCTATCGGACTTGCCATGTTGCAAAGTACGCAATTTCGAACCATAGGCGGGATTGCGGGGCGGGGGGGGGGGCAAGAGGGCACTTGTTTCCCCTCATTTTTTCCAGACGTTAAAAGAAATAAAAAATGAACGGAAGAAAGAGAGATCAGAGGAATATTAATATTATGGAAATTTTGCAGTGTAAAGTAAGCGAAAACATTAATATCAAAATCAAATAAAATAAAAATGCCAGAAATTTTTCTCGACGCGCTTAGCGCGCACCCTCACCAACAACTAATACAGTGACGGAGCTCAAAGGTGGGGAGGAAAGGGGACCGCAATTGTTGTTGACAAATTTTGTTTGGTACTTTACATAATTAATTTTTTTAAGCATGGGCGTCTGCTCCCGTCGCACGTTTGTGACTTGAAGCCCTGAAATAAGAGTCACAGCTTACAGTACTAAATGTACATTATTACACGCACCATGGTCCTTGCTTACACAATTTATAGAAAACTACCCGTGTATATAGGGAATCGCAATTCTCAATCATGTTTTCGATGTGCTTCGCGTGAACGCAATAAACATAGGTGTCACGTTCGTACTGCTGCCCTCATGAAAACGTTTGTGGAATTGCCTCGTTATTGCATCCTGTAGGATAGCTTGAGTAAATTACCATTTCCAAAACCCTTGCAACCCCTTTCGGTGTTCACTCTTCCCACCAATTACCACCATCCAATTATCAAATTGACCGACGGTTATCATCTTAAATTTACAAGGGTCGTACAGAAAGATTTCATTATTATTTCAAACTATACCTTGGGAAAGTAGGACTTTCTATAAAAATGGTCCAGAATTGCAGCAAAAGCTATCAAGTTTAAGAAAAATTCTCGGGGAGGGCCCGCGGTCCCCAGCCTGCGGCGCAAGCGGTTAAAGGCTTCGCCGGCCACACCTTACGAAGATGCAGACACCAATAAAAATTGCTTTCCTAACATTTTTGCTGCCGACCATGGCCATGTCCCTGTAAGAACTACCTATAACAACATTTCATTGATTCTGAAAGTATTGTATACTTATAGAATAACCCTCAAACTTTGACAGTCCTTACAAAATTATAAGTTAACTTATGTTTCACATGGGATAATAATAAAAAAAACTTAAGAGATCCTTTGTTCCAGACCATCGACAAACATGAAAGACAAAGGAAACAATATGTGGCTGGGGAAAGTAGAAGAACATTTTATGTAATGGATAATATTGCATTTTAAAAATAAAGAAAAGCAATAGGCTACAATAAAATGTCTTGAATAACACTTTTTTCGCAACCGTTGTAAATATTGTTTTGTGTTTACTTCCTGTAGGACATCATGCGTGTTCCATAGCTTCGTACAATCTCCTAATATCACAAGCCAAACTCTCTCCATCATAAATATGATCTGTTATTCTGAGTAACGCTGTTATTAAAATGGTTAAAATGTAATTTTACGATCTGTTTAGTGCACATCCGATGAGTTGTAAAATAGCCAAATGCTTTATTCTAATGGTTTTAATTCTTTCTATGCCTCATTGCCTCCTGGGCGTTGTCCCCGACCCCACCGGGGCCCTAAGGTGGACCCCTGGACGCCACGCCATAAAGGGACCGCTTCGCGCTCCGCCTGCGACTGTGCATGGTACCGTTTGGTATTTCTACCCGGGTTTGCCCCCCGCTTTTAGACATCAAATCCCGTCCCTGTGTGAAGTATTTGCCCTCATAGTAGTTTAGCCACGGGTGTTCAGGTATTAGAAACCACCAATGAATAGGTAGGAAAAATATAAAATGAAGGACAAGAAAGAAGATGAGAGAAAATAAGGAGGGAATGTTAACATAATGGATAACGTTTGCAGGACCGTAGCCAGACAAGGTACTGAAGGGATGCTAGTAGCTTTGGGGCGAAAATCTTTCAATGGGGGGGGGGGGAGGGGGGAGGGAATACGCTAAAATGCATTGAAGCAATTTTTATTTTTTAGGTAGAAATTTTTCTAAGGGTCCTCCCCCTGCGCTCTCTTTGTCCCCCCCCCCCTTGGCTACTGGCTTTAAAAGTTTGAAATGTAAAATGTCATAAAGATGCAAATTTCGGCGCGATTTCGTGTGTATCCATCCCGTTGTCAATACTTGACTCCTTCATTCTTGTTGAGCAGCTTGAGCGGAAAGTATATATACCGTATTGTTCTAAGGGCCATGTAACCCCTTACATCATACATCGTCCACACCCACAACCCCTCAACATCCACAAATCGCCCAGATACAGTCCGAACTAGGCTACAATAATAAAATATGGTCCAACTGTGATTTTGTGGTCTGTTTAGTGGGCATCCAATGCCGTTTGAAGGTAGTTAATTGGACTTAAATGTCCAGTTTGGTTTGTACACAATGTTCGTGCGACATTTATCATTACCTACACACCCCCACCCCCATACACAAATAGAACACTCCACTTTTGAAAATGAGCTGTGAGACCAATTGCAAGTCTTTTCAGTATGAACAAATAAGAGGTACCATACTTAGCATTCAATTTTATTTGTAAAATGAATCAGTCTGACTCGTATAATAATCATTTACCTATAAAGCCCTACCTGCATCTTTCCCAAAAAATGTAACCATAGCACTCATTGCAAAGCTCTATAGGACAGGGATAAACATGATTTAAGTCGCAGCAATATAGCAAACAACATGGCTTCCACTGCAAGTGACAAGTCCAGGGAGGACGATGGTTCAAAAAAGTCGTAAGTTTTTATTTAGTGTCGAGTTTAAGCTTCTGTCATATCAGTAAATTTATTTCCATTGCGATTTTAAACGTTACGGTATACGTGAAAAGCCATTTCCCACCGACTTGAAGCAGCTGTCCTCACCTATAGAAACCACCTTTGATATAGTCTTCCTGAGTTTGGTTTGATAACCAGTTACTCTTGTTGTACTGCTTGATCTCAGTCCGCGTTTAAATAAATGGCATTATTGACCCCAGCATGGCCAGATGGCATACAGGGGCGTCGCCAGAGCATTTATCATGGGGTGTGTGGTGCCGTATTTGCCGACTGAAAAGAAGCAAATGCCGACTGAAAGTGTTGATAAGCGATGCAGTTAGAGCTGAGAACCGATAGTCCAACCGGTAGTGGTCCAGCAGGGGTGGCGCCAGGATTTGCCCAACGGGGGGGGGGGGCAACGATCCGAAGCCTCGACAGCCCCGATGCCGTCGAGGGGTTGGTGAGGGGAGATTTGAAGAAAACCTGTGTACTATACCATGCCATTGCGGGGCATATATTGCATAAAATTTTGTATATACTAGAGGAAAATAGTTCCGCCCGATTTAAGGTTTTTCCCGAAATCTAAACTGTGAAATTGCAAAGCGCGCGAAGCGCGCGAAATTTTTGGGTAAGCTTACACTAAAAAGAATCTGTACTTATTTAAAGCTTATATAGGTCAACCAATGGCGTACCCAGGATTTCTCTCAAGGGGGCCATGTAATATGTTGTGTGATCGCCGGCCTGGGGAGGGTGTAAGGGGAGGGGTTCCCCCTCCCCCTTTGAAAATTTTTGAAAAATTAGGTGTCCTTACATGCAATCTGGTGCCACATATGCTACCTTTGGAATAAAAACTTGTGTTAAAACTTTTTAGGAACTCAAAAAAAAATGGCATCCGTGAGGGGACATGGCCCAATGTCCTCCCCCCTGTGTATGCCACTGAGGTCAACTGTCCAGGCAGTTGGGCCCTATCGGGCACAACTTACATTGTACTTCCCTCTTCGAGTAACTAGCTGTTCCGAACGACAGACTCAAGAGAATGTAAACTTAATTAAGGGAAATGAGATGAGATTCCCGGCTTTTACATAAAACGATAAATTCTATTTAAGTTACTTGAAAAGATGGAAAGGGTTTGTTCTATATTTAGCTATTAGTAACGAAACTGACGAAGAGTAGGCAAATCACACCGAAAATTTTGGGTTTTATCGCAGAAATGACCCTTTTGAAAGCTAAAACAAGTAAACTGACCATGGGTGGCGACAGAATTTTCCCGACATGAGGTAGGGCCATGCCAGCGACCCCAAGTTCCGACAGCATGTCGAGGGGGTGAGAAGGGGATATGAAGGACCTTAACTATCCCATGCAATTGCAGAGTACCGTATAGTTTGATTATATCACTTAATATGTCAAGAGCCGAGTTTCGCACCGATACTGTTCTTTTGAGTCTGAATCGTGAAATTGCAAAGGGCGCGAAAATTTTTGGTAGGCTGACACAAAAAACATGTTATCATTAAGAACAAAAAGAAAAACATAAAAACTGTAGGAGTTGTGACTGTATCGGGGACAACACAGGGGCATACATTGTGTCGAAACCACCTGGACTACCCGATGAAATAGCCAAACTTTGCTCCATGAGTCGCTCACCAACTGACCGTACCTCATGACACAACCAGAGAACAGCAACTCGGCTTTGCTATATGGGATGAAATTTACGACCTCTACATAACCTGTGTACCCTGCCTACATGTTACTTGTTAAGGTTGACAGGACTTACACTATCTAGCTATGTGGAGTGGAATTACTGAAGAAACTGGAGTGACATTACTGCGCGCGTAGCGCGTCGAAAATTTTGGGTTCTGATTACAGAAATTGTCCTCTTTCTTTCACTTCTTTTCCTCATGTTTCCTTCATTTTTCAGACTGGTGCAGAATTTACCGACTCAATGCCAGAATACCACATGAGCGATGAACTCCATTAGTATACAATGATACTGAAAAGCCCTACGTAGCTTTTTTTGGAGACAGAATATGTTTTAAGTTTCAAAAAGTGTTGGTTACGGGCTTTGAAAATATTGTGATAAACGTTGTCTACAAGTGCATTCCAATCTCCTGTCTTCCGTCTGCACCAACCCCTTTCTCTTGCCCTGCTTTGGGCAATTTCTATTTCACGCATGTATCATGAATAAACAAGAGCTACATATGAAAATTTGTGACGTTGAAAAATGGACATACCAAATATGGCTTGTGTTAACCTTTGTTTTTTCAACCTTCATTTCAAGGACAATTGTAGTATTGTTATCCCCTGAGGAATTTATTATGGAAGTTAAAATTGTTTCATTGCAAAAAATTGATATCACTAACCAAACTGTAAACTGTCTCATCAGTAATTAAGAGATAATTTTTATAAGGTTAACAAAAGAAATCTTAACACCGTGCAACACTCCACTCCATTTTCCGTATACCTCCCTTGGCTGTAAAAACTTACTTGTTCAAGTATCTGTAGTAACATGGACCCCTAAAAGCCTCCCTCGGATATGTCACGTGGCAGTTTATATGATAGTATAGTCGACTCGGTTTGAATCTCCTGGGAGTGCTTGCAGGAAGCATTGAGGGGCCTTTAACTGTATGTAAATAATCACTGATTAGTCAAGAAAGACTGAAAGACAATTTACTTTGCTCTTTAATATTCAGAGAGCAAACCCGGGAAACTGACACGTACCCTCACTTTACGTATTTAAATTATCTTTAAAGCAGAATGTCCATCAACTTTCTCAACAGTGGCCCCTCTGCTAGAATAAATACAGCAGCTGGGGTGCTGAGTTATAATCGCTTTAGCATAGTAGGCCTATTTGAACGATTTTTGTTGCGACACTTTTCCAGTCAAGTTCAATACTTGGTTAAGTACATTACCAACCAAGAAAGAAAAAGACGCAACTATGGTTGAGGAACTGCAGTGACGCCATCGAGAAGGGTCGATACACTCAAAAGCAAAGTACACCAACAAAAATCTGGAGTACCTACAATAAACGTAGGCCTAACAATACCGGCATGTGCCTATAGACATATAGAATTATATGACCAACACTGTAAGACGGCAAAGTCGGATTAGGGTCGAAATTAACTGCTATAACAGGGACCATTAAAGTTGTCAAAAGTTTGTTAAAAGATGCCGGGCACTATTAACTACTGCACATCAAATATTATACCAAACAGCATCAACTTCTGACTGGAAGAATAACAACAGTCGGGCTTCGTGATGTTTCATTACCCCAAAAAGATACAATGCGTGATGTGAAAAAAACTCACATTTGTTGCAAAGTATGCAATTACGTGGCAAAGTTTATTTGCGCCAGCGGTTCAATCGTTTATTTCAAACTATAGGCGGGATTTCGAGTGGGGGGGGGGCGGCAAGGAGGCACTTGCTTCCTCTCTTTTTTCCAGGGATTAAAAAATAATAAAAAAATAAAACAATGAACGAAAGAAAGGGAGATCATAGGAATTTTAATATTATGATTTCTGTGTTAGGGGAATTCCCCTCCCCCTTTGAAAGATTTTGTTTGGGAACGGTACTGAGATCTAAAATGGTGGTATCATTTTTTTGTATAACTACAAAATTTTCGCTGCTATGCCCGCTTCGTGCGCTTTCCTCTTTGGTTCTATTTTGCTTAAACACCCGCTGTTTCAAACATGTCAGATTTATTCAACGGTAGAAGTTCCACAATTATTGTTCTCCTGTGTATACGTGATTCTGGAGAAACAGAAAATTGCATCGATTCAAGTTTTATCATCTTTTGACACCTTTTAGAAGATTCTTAATTCAGACTCACCATCGTGGCAAACATATTTTGTAAGAAAATTAAGTGTCTCAATGCTAAGGCCAGAGGTGACACCAAGTGGGACGGGGTCAGTGGGACGGTCGTCCCTCATCTTAGAAGGCTGACGACGACCAGTCACACTGAGGAATGTCTTGCTTTTGCCCTTAAGGAGGACATATTCTTCAACAAAAGCCCAACATTTTCCAAGTTTCCTTCATAAAACCAAAAACTTTGAATTCTTCTTCAATAGATCAGATTCCCAAAATTTTGGGGCGCAGTTCACGTGACTAAACTTTCGCGTTCGCTATCTTTCGACAATTCTTCGCATCCGTCGAGGTTTCAGGTTGTTGGCCCTCTTCTCGGAGCCTGACCCATGTCTGGCAAAGCCTGGCACTACCACTGGCTGAGCAAGCATGCAGGTGTTACCACGGTCAATAATTTTCGTGCACAATTTTCGGGGCACTTCGCGAGCAATCATCACAATCGAAGTTGCATTATATGAACATTATTAGCACAATAATACCAGTGAAATATTCTGGCCACAACTATTTGTACACCCAAAGTAAGAACCCGGGCATCTTACCATCCAAGCAGGAGTGGAATATGTATACCTCTTCTGATGTACGCCTCTTGTGCCCACTTTGTGAATGCCTCAGACTTTTCTAGGATTTTCCCTCTGGATCCCACCAAATTATACTGGACCGCGACATGGCCCTATGGTCCCCTCATCATTCGCAAAGCACTCAACTCTTCACCTTAACTTGAGGAGCTCAAGAAGCATCACCATGACCATAGCTCTGTTCCGTTCACTAGTGGAGACTTTTCACGTCTCAAGAGGAAGGTAAAATTGCCACCAGGAAAGGGAAATTGTTCGAGCGCATGTGAACACGTAGAACCGATTCCTTTAAGCTATCTGTGGTGGGCTTGAGATATCATCCCCTGTGCAAGTTCCGGCAAACCACCATCATCTCTGGTGGCACCACTGGCTACAAAAATGAACTTCTTTGGTGCCCCCTTTGCGGTACCGGTGCCCCCATGTCACAATTCTTGGCTACGGGCCTGGCCAAAGGTCATAAAACTACATGATGTAAAGAATGATGAGACAAAATTTTTAAGTATAGTCCGTCTTCAGATTGAGGATAGGGGAAAGTAAAATGGCTACTACTTTACATCCAGAAATACGAGAAACACAAGTTATCCCTCAAACTGTTGGTCGAGAAATATGCAGATTTTGCAAATCACGTGACTAATGAGGCCAGTATAGGTCAAAGGGGCACGAAATTTGGCCTTTGACTTAAATCTTGACAATGCCATTTTAGAATGTAAATTGTGTACAGTAAACCGGTTCATTTTTTCTCTTTTGACCTGAAATGGTTTCATTTAATGTCTTTGAACAATATGAGGTGAGTATTGTTCCAGGATTTAAAAGACCACAGTCAAATGAAGCATCAGCTAATGAAAAAAATAAATTGTCGGAAAACTCTACTTTTAAAGCCCGGATATGGCAATCTATTTCCAGGTGATAATCACTGCATGCAATGCCTCAACTCGAGTTCATTTTAATATGTATAAAAACATTCTCTCTGATCGAAAGTTAATTGCATATCTGCATGTACAGACCATCAATACTCTCTTCTGTTCTTTATACCTGGCAAGGTGCAAAAATAATAAAATGAAATGTCCATACGGCTTCAGATTGAGGTAAGTGTCATCAGAGCCCGGTATTAGATTTAGGAAGGTGCCACGTGGAATGGACGCATGTATATGACCCCAAAAATCAGGTAAATACGAATCTTCGGGTAGTTCAGGGAAATATACAAGGGGTATTTGCTTATGATAGCCAGTTTTGAAATATCACAGATTTTGGGAAAAGGGGAAGGTGAAAGGTAAAGGTATACTTATACATCAAGTAACCCTAGAACAGTGGTCCCCGGGGGGGGGGGGCGTTTTCGCATCTCGGGGCGATGAGCGTTAAGGGGCGGAAGGGGCGTTTTGAAAATATGACATTAAATGAAACCGATGTCTTACAAACTTCAAAAAAGGTTTTCTCTAGCTGAGCTCTAAACTTGGTTCCCATAAAAAGGAAATACTAATGAAGTCAGCAAGTCAAGTAGGTCTTACATTTCCTCCTCAGGTGCACTATTGTGAATTATCTTAATCTCACCCAACAATTTTCGATTTCAAACATTTCTTGGCGAGGACCTTCATATTCCCATCAGTGGCAGAGAAAGCGGTGAGCGAAGGGCTATGGATAAAAATCCTTCCACTTTTATCTCGAATGTAATTTTGTCCTTGCTGATAGACATGACATACTGACAAGAGTGGCAATTGTAGATCAGTGTAACATAATAGATAACCTTTGCAATGCACTATGAAGTAAATAGTTAAAATATTTTAAAAATTAATATTTTATATGCACTTATTTCGGCTTTCTCAATGTTACTACCTGCAGAATAGCTTGAGGCATAAGTCTTTCAAACCCCGTGCTGCCAATGCCATCCTTCTTCCTCCCACCCACAAGACAAGACCCTTGCAGCATCAAAGGGAACTCCCGTTAGTAAATATTGAAATGCAAAATGGTCTACGAGTGATTTTTGTAATCTAGTGCGCATAAATTTAAGATTAGGCTATAAGGTAATCAGAAGATAGTCAAAATTTTGACTTATAGTGCTTCATTCCAAAGTAGACGATATCGTAAATACTCAGAGCATCAGGGGGCTTCGACCCCTGGTCCCCATTAGGAGACCTTGGAGGAAAAAAAGTGAAAATGGTATTGAAGAAGAAAATGGTAAAAAAAGTTGAATTGAAGGTGAAGGCTCGAAAATTAAGGTAGTTCGTGAAAGCTAATATTTTTGGCAAGAGTTTTACATATTCGCTGAATGGGCAGCGGTGTCGTCAAGAGGGCCAGGGCAAGGGGAACGTGTGCCCCAAAGTTGGCCGTGGTGGTCCCCCGTGTGCCCCTACGAGATTTTGGGTATTAAAAAATAATTCTCAAATTCTACGTTTGTATAGCGATTTGGACACGAGGACCCACTCTCACTTTGCAGTCAATCAGGGGCTAAAATAATGATCAAAATACTTTAACAACTGTACACATTTTGCGGCTTCCTTCGCGCGCACCTACTTTTGTGAGCTTTTTGTGAAGTACTGCCTTACTGAGAAAAGTTCCAGATTTATTGTTTTACCATCTTTTTCAAGCTACGTGACCACTGAAGCCGTTAGTCCTCTGCATTCAATACAATTCCCACATCGATTATCCATTAGCAGCATGAGAAGTAGCTGCTGCATACTGAAGCCGAGAACATCGCGGTGGTGTGAAATCTGACATGCCAGTTTTCCCACCCCTTTTTTCGGTAAATATGGGAAGGAGAAATCAAGATACGATTTCTCCTTACCATTATCCACCGATAATGTGGAGTGGAGAAAACCAAAGTTAGTGGGGGGGGGTACTTCAAGAAAGGACCATTACACAGTGTCTATTTTCGAACACCCTGTCCATAAATGGGCACTATGTCCATCGATCCTCTTTTTGATTTAAGTAACATAGCTAGCTCGCTCGTCGACGATTTCTCCGTACCACGGTGGGATCATCCCACGTTTGCAAAAATATAACCAAAGTTATATAGTGCCAATCTATGTCATGTGCGGGCGCGTCCATTTATGGACAGGGTGTTCGAAAATAGCACGATGTTCTCGGCTTCCTTAGCTGCAGCTATGAGAAACGACATATTCACCAGGGCGGTAGCCTGGGAGAAATCTCTAGGGAGCAGTACCTGACAGCGTCCAGTGGCGTATCTATAGGATAGTTGGCATCCAGGAGGAGCCTTTCTTTGTCACCCATTGCCTCCATGAGGGAGGGGGGTCTTATAGGAAACGTCTAAATGGATGACGTGAAATTTATATTAGGTCACTTCGGTGAAAATTTGGGCTGTCTTTGACAAAGCCTTGGACTGAATATATGTTTAGATTTTTTTTTTTTTAGAAAAATATCTTTTTCTATTTAGGGGGTGTATAAGAACCGGGATGACATGCACGACTACTCTCTGAGAAATTTATCTGTATGGTGGAGGGCTATGGTGCAAAATTGTGCTATTTTGGGGGGAGCGTTTTACTGGTCACATGTTTACAAATTCTCACAACTTTCTTTTTGGCTGAGTGTAAGGGATGGGGTGCTGCCTAAGGTCCCTCCCCGTTGAGAAATTTTTGCCTTTGTAAGGTTGCTGGGTTAAAAAATGGTGCTTTCTTTGACAAAGCTTATATCTTTAGCAATTCTTACTATTAAGGGTTTTGGGGGACGTGGCATGCATGGAATGGTGCAATGCCACAGCCGAAGTGTTGGGGCTGATCTTTTGTCTTCTTAGTGCGCTACTTGGAAGGCCACCATTGGTATGGTGCATACGGTAGTTTATAGGTCTATTTTGTGTCAAAGAAGGCACTTTCTAGACCTCCAAAGTTGCATTTACACATTTTGGAGACTTCATACTTTAGTCTAGCGGCGAATTTGAAAAAGAGCTCTAAAAATTGACTTACCCGGTACCGATTTGTAAAATATAGCGACTATGCTAAAACTATTGTTTATAATGTAACTTTAAATTTTAGGTTGGTTGTCACTTTTTAAAAGTTCCTGAACATGCAAATTTTCAAGGTCAAAGGTCAAAAGGTCAATTTTTCAAAATTTTAGTATTTTTGATACACTTTAATATGGAGAGACTAATAAAATGCTGTGAGTCAAAATGAACAATTTATACAGTCTTAAAGTGCTCAAAAGGTAACGAAAATAAAAGAATTATAAACTGTTTATAGGGTGTTTTCGTAGCCTTAACAAAGAAATTTGAATAATGGACTTAGACACGTTGAACGGTCTGTTTTCAACACTTTTTAATTTCAATTCTGGACCATTGGTGAAGACTGAGAAGAAAAACGTCCGGAACAGTGGTGGGGCCAGGTAGGGGCAGTGGGGCCATAGTCCCCCGTCGGGGAAGGCTGCCCCCCCTCCCCGTCGGGGAAATTTTCCGGTTTCGTCGGGGAGCCACTGTGTATACGATAAAATATGTAGTCCCCAACAACGGGCAGTCGCCCCGACCATTTACTTAATTTTGGTCTAAATTTGGGCAAATTCTTCATTAAAACTCCCAAAATTTTCCGATTTTCTTCGTGAAAACCCATTTTTTTTTTCAAATTTTCCATGATAAAAGCCCAACTTTTTCAATACTTTTCCATTAGAGCCCGAATTTTTCGGCGCGTTTCGCGCTCCAAAATTTTGCTTCAAACATCGTTTCGGCACTATATCGCCCTCATCGAAGCTTTGGGTTGCTGTCCCCCCCCCGTCGGGGAGCTTGCCCCCCCCCCCTGTCAGGCAAATCCTGGCACCACCCCTGGTCCAGAAACTATCCCACGCGTTCTGTAAACTATGGACAAGTGATGTTTAAAATACAACCTTTGAATGTTTCTTTAGTTTCCGAACATAGTTTTAAGGTCTAAGGTCATTAAAGGCCGCACCTTTTAAACTTCATCTGCATTTTACGTTTTTCCCCATAAGGACCCTTCACAAAATCATATGACTTCAAACAACGTTTATTCAGATTTTTTTAAAGCAACTTTGTCAGGGGTGAGGCCAGGTCGGGTGAGGAGGCCATGGCCCCTTCGAGAAAGGTTGAGACCCTCGTCGGGAAAATTTTCTAATCTTTTTTAAGGAGAATGAGTGTGTGCGATGAAGTTTTTAATCTCCGACGGCGACTGGTCGTCCCAACAGTTTAGTTGAGTTACGGTCCTCTCAAAGAGGGCTATTTTTCAAAATAAATTGCAAACCTCACCTTTTACATTTACTTCAATAAAAAACCAAACTTTTAAATTTACTTCAATAAAAATACCAAATTATTGAAATTTCTCCATTAAAAGCCCCAAATTTGTGCCGCCCAAATAGCGCCGAAATGTTTATTCACCATCCTCCCTGTAATCCGTCGCTTTTGTCCTGGTTTTGGACTATGGCTTCCGCCCCTACCAATGTCGAGAACTTGCAATCCTTAAAATTAAGTGGGACATAATGAAAATATTTATATTCCTTCCTACCATGAAATGTAGGCTATTTTCGTCGGTGTATCAGAGAAATTTGAATTTTTGTTTCGGTTGTTAGGATATGTGGAACCATTGCATTGATTAGATTAAAAGTGCGATATCACATAGCCTAACTAAATTAATTGACTTAATTATTTATTACACACATTACGGTGTTTCTGTCATTGCAATTACTATTTGCCAACATGAACCATATCAGAGAAAAGGGGTAGGTTGTACCAATATCCCATGCAAAAACAGTAAATGTTTGTCTAAATGTTTTCGAACATGATGGTAAATTTTATTAAGGCAGAAAGCGTCTTTGCTCGGGAAGGCATGCAACTAATACATTTTACGCTACAAACTGACAAAGTACGCTTTTGTTTTGTTTCAACACACATTTTTCTGCTATCTTTTTATGAGAGGGAGTTGGAACTTAGTCGCAATGGAACTTGGTCAGCCGGAGTTTGGAAAAAATCCTATTTCTCTGGCATATTTTGTGAAAGTCCGGCCATTGGTCGGATTATTACAGTTTTTCGGGCAAACGGCTTAGCCTCCTCCTCCCCCTTTAAAGTGTCCCTTACACCCATCGTAATTGTTACATAAATTTAATTCATTTTGTTTACTGGTGAATAAACCTTTAATAATTTGTGATTATAAAGCAATATAATTAAAAGTTGTTTCCCTGTATTGGAAAGCCAAAGCCAGTAAATGATTCTCGCACCGGTCTATGTTGTTTTCAAGTCTGGACATGGAAATGGCACATATCCATAACAAGACTTGATTTTACTTGCAAAAAAAAAACTTTAAATAAAATAATTCACAGTTCTCAAAAAATGATTATGTTGAGATGAAATCAATGAATCTTGTAGGGGGGGGGGCTGTTAAAACGGTATAAATTCATGTATGATCTTACTTTCATTTTGGTAAAGACAGTGTTTAGTAATCACAATTAGGGATTACATGTTTAATTCCAGCCACATCTAGCATCGTGAGGCGGATATTTAGAAAACAGGTTCCTTTCTAAGGACTGATATTATGCTTTTTGTCTAGCACAATATACGTTTTTGTCGACAAATGATTGGAGGTAAGAAGCATTCAGCAAACTCGAGGGTTTTGGGGAGAAGATGCGTTGCCACTAATTATTCTTTTAGCCTGGCAACAAGCACATAAATTGGTTGGCTAAATCACGAGTCAACCAGATTCAGATATAGAATGAAAGAAACCATGTGTTGACCAGTTGAACAATCGGGAGAACGGGTACTCTGTTCGAAAATACAGGTCCATAACTTAGGAGCAGTGGAGGAACCCACAAACATTTACGCCTGGTAGAAGCTGTAGGAACAAAAATTACCTTTGCCTTTTATGTTAACACATCTCGTGCCTTGAAAATGATTTTCCCTCTGACAGGCTGGGAACTTTCTCGCCCCCTTCAGCACGTTGTCTGGCTAAGAACCTGGATGAAACTGGCTCTAAGAGGGTTTGGTGATTCGATTTTTCATATGCAGATTAATGAAGGCAGTTTCAATTGACAGGATACTCAAAATGCTTCTTTTTATGAAAAGCAAAGAATATGTTAATTGTTTACCCCTTTGACCAATTTAGGGCAAGATTTTAGTGACACATTTTGAAGGTGGAGTATTGTATTTTATTATTACATCTGATATGGGATTCGCAAATTTTGTAATGAAATAACTCAGCTGTTCAGTACTACTTCTCCTACTTACAGAGTGCATTCCGTTTGTAATGACCATTCTGATTTTTCGCCTTCAGACGTTCAACATGAAAACTGCCAGATGTATATTTTTCAACGCCATATAGGCTAAAGGCTTTAATAAAAGTATGGTCAGAAGCCTCGTCTATATGAGAAACTCTTAATTTGTTTACCACAAGTGATAACTTGAAAACACCGAAGCGAAACACCATAGCCACATTTTTTCGTTAACCTTTCCAGATATGGTTTCTAAATTTGACTAAGTCTGCACATAGCTGACGGGGTTTTTCGTTTAGCCCTTCGCTACGGTTACCCTGTGTGGCAGAAGTTAAAGAGAGCCGCTATGCAGTCAAACATAAGACAAATCAATTTTATCCAAGAAGAGCATTATATTGCAATGTAGAACTTATAACGATCTTACCTTGTCTTTATTGAGAGACGCTTTATCTCCACGTGGAAAAACATGCATAAGATGCATTAAAATATCATATCGTGTAAATTTGTAACGGGAAAAACTAAACAAAATTTAATGAAAATATTCAATGAAACCATAGTAAATATTGATAATTAAAGGCATTTTCCAGTGGCTTTTCATTAGGATCCTATGTGAAAGACAAAACTAGTTCATGCCCTTCAAACCCTGTAGCAATACTCTTTTCCTAACTCGAGATATCTAACGTTAAAGACTGCTTATGTTTGTCCAAAAATACCTCCACTTCTCATCAAGGTCACAGAATGTTATGTAAAGTGGGCACATTATCTCAGATTTCTTTTGTTTTTCTTTATAATTGAATGTCCTGTTGTCCTTGAAATTTGATACTGCTGGAATGTTTGAATATCTTTCCATGTAGATTTAGCATTAATCTACAACATATGTAGGGCACAGTAAACAAAGTTGATAAAAATTCCCTACAGGGGTGTCAATATCATAAAGAAATTCAAGGCTTTGTCAAATTAATGTGCCGCGATGACATCACAGTTTCCCATGATGCACTTCGTCTTGAGAAAAAATTGCATTTCTTTGAAAATGTATATCTTCCAAACACTACAAGCTATTGAGATGCGGTTTTCACCTCCTAGATGAGAAAAATTTTCTGCATTTTTTGAAGGTATTGATTTTTGTCACTGGCAAATCCCTTTAAGGGTTTTATACATTGATTGAAGTTCAGGTATGCTTATTGTAAATTTATTCAAAATATTTACCACACTAGACTCAAGGTTAAGCCTCCACATTAAAACGAACTGAAGGTGAAGCACACATGTATAGTACCAAGATTGTTGAAGTTTGGGTGAAAATAGACTCGTGACCTTTGACCCTCCTAATTACCATGTTCGGGTAAATTTAAAAGGTGACAACCAACAGAAAATGAATGCTGACATCCTGGAACATTTTAAGGGTAGGTATCAACTTTTACAAAGTTGTACCGGGGGGAGGGGGTCGAAAATTTTCAGACTTCGCCGCTAGTCTACTTTAGAAACTAAGTATTCAAGAAGAAAAATTAAATTTGGAAAACGCATTCAGTAAAATCAAATTGTAGGAAAAACGAGGGCACAAAATTATTATACAGGCTCATTGATTTTAGCAAGGCAATCATATGCTATTTTATGAAAGCATACTGTG
Organism: Holothuria leucospilota; assembly: GCA_029531755.1. Taxonomy (NCBI): domain Eukaryota; kingdom Metazoa; phylum Echinodermata; class Holothuroidea; order Aspidochirotida; family Holothuriidae; genus Holothuria; species Holothuria leucospilota. The sequence continues at coordinate 57,384 of JAIZAY010000179.1, read as the reverse complement.
GCACCGTGTGAGAACAACACAAGGTCAATATGGACTTCAGCCATATATGTTATAAGCATCATGCATGAGGACGGAGATTCATTCATCAGTGCGAGTTATCCGCATAACAGCCCGTCAGCGGCGGAGGTCCGGGAAAAGGTTTGGGAAAAAGAACCTTTTTATGCGATTTCCCAGGTTCTTAAAAACGTTATAAAGACAATGGAGTTTTAAGGATTTTAAGTATTTTTTTAAAGAAGGCCATTTTTCATTTACGGTTTGGAAAGCAACTGTCCCCCCCCCCCCCGCAGGCTACGGCCCTGTTCACCCCCAGGTACTAACTATATGTCAACTGGTAAGCTGGTTGGAAATCGACTCAGAAAAGCAAGACACTTCTGAGACGGTTTATTTCGCATTTTTTACGTTGCTCTTGTGCCATAACCAAAGGTCGTCAATTCATTGAGAATCTATCGGTATGAGCCTAGTTAGGCTAATTGAACAGTTGCAGTGGCGTGGACCATCTACAAAAGTGGGGGGGGGACTTTTCACCATTTGCGAATCGCCGTCCTGGGGGAGGGGTCTAAGGAGAGGGGTGTTCCCCTCCCCTTCGAAAAAGAAGGAAATTGGAAGGTGTCTTTATGGCAAATGGTGCCATAGTTGGGCTCAATTTAGCTTTTAAAATGTAGTGTCAATTCGTAATCTATGTTATAATACAGTTCATCACAGTTTTACTTTTCATCATTTTGAAAAAGTGTGGGGGGGGGACTTTTTGGAGATGTTCCCCCTTCCAAAAAAGTGAGGGGGACGCGTCCCCCCATCCCCCCATGATCCACGCTCATGAACAGTTGGTAAAAAAGCACTTTATGAAACAATTACACTTTTGAAATTATTTGACGAAAGGATGTTATCCGAAGATAATGAGGGAATATACCATATGACACGTTCGTATTTGTGATTAATGCTTCTTAGGTTAAGCCTAGGCTGTGTACTTGCTTGAACTCTTGTTTTGTAAAGATATTCGAAAAGCACAGGCGGATCTAGGGGGGGCCGACCCGGCCCCGGCCCCCCCTTTTTGAAAATGCAAAGAAAAAATGAAAGGGAAAAAAAGAGAAAAAAAAAACGAAAAGGAGAAGAGATAGAGAGAAGGACAGTGAGTGGAGTGATAGAGAAAGAAGCTGCAATTAGCAACCTCGAAGTATGGGAGTCATAGCGCACAGCAGATCAGTTTGAACGTCGATTGGGACGTTTACACACATGCTGATCTTACTGCACATGATTGGATACAATCAATACGATACAATACCGATGCAATACCATCAGCCAATCGAAAAATACCTTACGAGACAGTGCTCATCAGTTGGGATGGGGTGCTATCAAGCCTGGCAAGTGCCATTTCCGGCCATCTGGGATGTATTAAAACCTCGAATTTTCTTGGAACGCTCCTCGCCAACCTATGGTGGCGCGGAGCTTAGATAGTAAACGCAATGGCGTACACAAGGGGGAGGCCATTTTTTAACACAAATTTTACTTCAAAAGGTAGCATATGTGGCACCAGATTGGATGTTAGGACACCTAATTTTTCAAAAATTTTCAAAGGGGAGGGGGCCTCCCCTTAGACCCCTCCCCCAGACCGGCTATCACACAATATACTGCATCCCCCCCCCCGCGAGGGAAATCCTGGGTACGCCACTGAGTAAACGGGATTCAAACTTGCAACCCTTGGACCAAAAGTCCCAGCCAGCTGAGCTGATCCGTCCTCACAGAAATGTGTAATAAAATAAAACCAAACTTTATATTTTGTTCACAAAAATTGCACTTCTTGATGGCTGCTATCAAGCCTGGCAAGTGCCATTTCCGGCCATCTGGGATGTATTAAAATCTCAAATTTTCTTGGTACGCTCCGCGCCAACCTATGGTGGCGCTCCGCTTAGATAGTAAACGGGAGCCCCGCCCCCAAACAAAAAATCCTAGCTACGCCACTGCATGAGAATTAAAATGGAAAATCATGGGAATCACAAGGCCTTAGAAGTGTCTTTTCCGGCTATCTGGGATGTGTTTTTACCCAAATTTCCTGGTATGCTACGCATTGGCAGCGGTAGCGGGGGGACGGGGGAGGAGGACACGTCCCTCCCTAAAATTTTCAGTGAGGGGAGCTCCCTCCATAAATAAATTCCTAAGGAGAAAAATGAGGAATTATAAATTAAGTAAAAATCAGAAATCAACAAGTATAACCATAATCAATGACAAAACTAAATGGCCAAATGCTGTTCTGTCAGTTAATAAATCCCTCGATTTTTCTCTGAAAGACGTTAAGATTGGCCTACAGTGCACGTCACCAACAAAATTTTATTTAGAAATATAGTGGTCGGAAACATTACAATTCGGTCATTCAGTTTTGATACTATGTAAGGCCTACAATAATACCATCATTACACTGCCTGGACGTACCCCCAAAACAATGACAGGGCTGCCAAGTCTCGTGCATTCTGGGTGATTTTCACTTTCTCACTGAGTCCACACAAAACAAGAAATTAGGCAGAGGGGAACATGCACGTGATAAAACGTATATTTACGCCCACATGTCAATGCAAGGTACCTGATTCGTGGCATCAAGTCGAACTAAGATATGGGTCACAAATTTCTCAAGGAAGTCCCTCAATATTCACCAAGTTAGAACATGACTACTAAAGATCTGATTAGACACCTTGAACAGGATGCATTGTAGTAAGGCACTGTGCCTATGATAACTGTCTTCTGTTAATAACTTGTGGAAAAATTAATGTGTTGAGAGTTGAGACATGAAATTATATGAAACAGAAAATGCAAAAATAAGACATGGAAAATGCTATTTCCGGCGATCTGGGAGGTCTATTTTGTCAAAAATTTTCTTGTACGCTCCGCGCCAACCGATGGTGGCGCTCCGCTTAGATGGTATCGTACCGTCAATCACAGGTCGAACAACTTCGGCCCCCCCCCCTTTTCAAAAATCCTGGATCCGCCCCTGAAAAGCATTGCATATCTGCTACAGTAGGCCAATAGCAACATGACAACAGAATGTCTAATGGAGTGCAACCCAGTAGTAACAATAGTCCTGAACAAAAGTAAGTTGACGATATTAACTAGTTTTCTTTCTTTTCAGAGTAACTGTTCGATAAGGTGATTCATTTTCCATGAAAAGTTTTTCGAACATATATAGTAATGCAACTAACTTTCCTTCATGTTAGACAGCAGTCTGGGATATGAGAAGGTAGTTGCACTAGTGGCAACTCCCTGATCTGAAGTTCTGAATATTTTTTTAGTCAAATGTTTGTCTTATAGTAGAAACGATGTGAGGTGAGGCTCCGAAAAAGATCAAACATGGGAGCAGCACAACATTCAGACCTGCACTGCCTATTCTGGTGGCTAAAAATGTTCAAAAAATAAATTTTCGGAATTATTAGAAAATTATCTGTAATGCGTCAGACGGAAACATTTTGAGCGATTTGACCTTTCTGAATGGACATTGGTTAGTAGACTAATTATCGAAATCAGTCCCAAAGGTGAAAAAGAAGGACACGGGGAAATTCCAAATCGGTGTACCTTCTTAAAGTAGACATTGGTCGTAACCCATATAGAGCCTATCGGATGGTCGCGCCTTCATAACAGCCGGCAGCGGGCAGTAAGTTGGAACCCTGTTATACAAACTATGCGAAAATATTGAATGGATAGTATCCAGTGGTAAAGATCTGTCGTACGCTTGGAGACCCTAACCGTTTAGTTATTTCATGAAATGAATATTCAATTCTTTTCATTCACCCAGTATTTCTCAGATAGAGATAATTTTACTTGCTAATAATGGAAACATTCCTGATAATTGGTTTATTAATTGTTACGCTAAGTTTCGATGGGAATCTTAGCCATCAGTCTTTACCGAGATTCCCGGTTGTATTCTTATGTAAGTATAAATATAATGTTTGTGTAGTATTTATCTGTATGGGGATAAACGTCAGTTTGTCCGTAGAAAGGGAGTATCATAATAAGTCCAAGCTGTCCTTTGTTATCCATGAAACTGAAACACAACGACTATTGTATAGCAAGCAAACTGCTATATCAAAGGTGTTTCAATATCTTACCGAATCATTTAGTTAAAAGAATTTGCTACATTTATCACTGAGCCTTGGCTATTACACTGGCTGGCCCATTTCTTCACAGGTTCATCACGACAAGTAAAATTTGAGAAAGGGCTATCAGATAGTTCAGAAATAAACGTTGGTGTAGGCCTACCTCAGAGCTAGGTCCAATGTGTTCTTATCTGTTACCCCGATATCCTTATACACTGATACACTCTTAAAAAGTTGGGTAAAATTTTCTGGGCAATGTAGAGTTGGTAAAAATTTTCACAGTTTTGGGCAAAAGAACCGAAAAACCTATTGACCAACTTTTGGTGAAATGGTTTAAGTGAATTCTTTTACCCAACACTGGTTAAACGTACCGCCAATTAATTCTTTTAATAACACCTATTTCTAAATTTTTACATTCACAGTTAACATTTTGCAAAACGTTTACTTACACTTTGGAAATTTTTGCTACGACAATTTGAGAAAAGTGCATGTTTAAAATGCTGTGAAATTCTATTGGAATACCAGGGTTATAAACCTATCCTTTGAATGGAGCATTCCAAATTTTTCAAAGGAAATTTGTGTTTACCCTTTATTGCAGGTCTAATTGAAATAAATTGAAGCTGGCAATGGTGAATTCTTGCAGAAGATTATGTTTCTCAGTTGTACAATTCAACATAAAGAAGGAGAAATTGAAATATCTCGAAGAAAATTGTATTATTAATCGTTAATAATAACAAACAAGTCTCACTGAATATATATAATAGCCAAACCAGAATATTCATTTATATCAGGGTTACCAGCGGTAGCGTTTTTAATTCCTTGCCGAAGGCCGAAGGAATCTACGCGATGGTGATGTCGTGTGTGTGTGTGTGTATGTGTGCGTGTGTATGTGACGCTTTGCTTGTAAACACGATATCTCAAGAAGGATAATTCCAAGGGATCTCATACTCAGCTTGTAGATTGGCCATATTAATTGAATGATCCCTATTGTTTTTGGTGGAGGTCAAAGGTCATTTGGGGTCACCAGAGGTCAAAAGGTCAAAACCTTGTAAACACGTTATCTCAAGAAGGAAAACGCCTAAGGAGCTCATACTTGACAGGTAGGTTGCCCATAATAAGTAAATGATCCCTGTTCTTTTTGGTGGATGTGAACGTTCATTTGGGGTCACAAGGGGTCAAATAGTAAATATGCTGGAAATTGCTTGTAAACACTATATCTCAAGAAGGGTAAGTGTGAGGGGTCTAATACTTAGCATGAGTATTGCCCATATTGAGTAGATGATCCTTATAGTTTTTGGTGGAGGTCAAAGGTCATTTGGGGTCACAAGAGGTCAAAAGGTCAAAACCTTGTAAACACGATCTCAAGAAGGGTAACTGTGAGGATCTCATACTTAGCATGTGGATTGCCCATATTGAGTAGATGATCCCTATTGTTTCTGGTGGAGGTCAAAGGTCATTTGAAGTCACCAGAGGCCAAAAATTTAAATCCTTGTAAACAATATCTCCAGGAGGATAACTCTGAGGGATGGCATACATAGCATGTGGATTGCCCATATTGAGTAGATGATCCCTTTTCTTTTTGGGTAGAGGTCAAAGGTCATTTGGGATCACTAGAGGTCAAAAGGTCAAAACCTTGTAAACACTATATCTCAAGCAGGGTAACTGTGAAGGATCTCATACGTAGCATGTGGATTGCCCATAATGAGTAGATGATCCCTTTTCTTTTTGGGTGGAGGTCAAAGGTCATTTGGGATCACTAGAGATCAAAAGGTCAAAACCTTGTAAACACTATATCTCAAGCAGGGTAACTGTGAAGGATCTCATACGTAGCATGTGGATTGCCCATAATGAGTAGATGATCCCTATAATTTTTGGTGGAGGTCAAAGGTCATTTGGAGTTACCAGAGGTCAGAAGATCAAAATCTTGTCAACACTTTATCTCAAGAAGGGTAACTGTGGAGGATCTCATACGTAGCATGTGTATTGCCTATATTGAGTAGATGATCCCTAGTATTTTTGGTGGAGGTCAAAGGTCATTTGGGGTCACCAGAGGTCAAAAGGTCAAAAACCTTGTAAACATGATATCTCAAGAAGGGTAACTGTGAGGGATCACATACTTACCTTGTGTATTGACCATATTGAGAAGATGTTCAGTATTATTTTTCGTGCAGGTCAAAGGTCATTTGAGGTCACAAAAGGTCAAAACCTAGTAAACATCATATTTTAAGGAGGGTAACTATATGAGGGATCTCATTCTTTGCCAGTGGATTGTTTATATTTAGCATGTAGGTCATTTTGGGTCACAAGATTTCAAAAGCTTTTGACCTTCTTAACACGATATCTCAAGTAGAATAACTATGAGGGATCACATGCTTGTCATGTGGGTGATTCATGTTTGTTACAATATATCCATATGGCAAGGAATCACTAAGCCTTTTGGCTTTCTGGTTACACTAGATTTAGCGTGTAGAGGTACTTACGTGCGTAGCGTGTAGCGTGTAGCGTGTACTTACCTGGCGCAGGAGTATCCGTGATCACGACGGCGGAGCTCCAAAGTGGGACCTGTTCTATTCAGCCAGTCTAGAACGGAACCACTGTCGGGTGGTGTCAGTTAAGTCAAAGTTTGTCCCTTGGGGACGTTGTTACTCCTTCAGGAAGCAGAACTCCTTCGGGAGTATTGTTTGGTTTTCGCCCCTGGCTCTTCGCCAGAGAGTCAGGGGAATTTTGGAAAAAAAGATTTAGCGTCTAGAGCAGGGGTGTGCAACCTGCGGCCCGCGGGCCAAATGCGGCCCGCGACTTCCTCCTGTGCGGCCCGCAAACCAGTTTTGATTTGCCTAATTTTTGGCCCTTGTACGTCTTGTTATTTGACCACAACTCAAACTTGACGTAAGAACAGGATATCATGAAAACAAAAAAAAAAAAAAAAAACGATCACTTCCTTTGATGTAAGATGGATTTTCTATACCATTTCATTATTTGATAAACTAAAGAATTTACTTGTAAAACGTATTCTAAATCTGAATTAACGTATTTGTCCACAAAAAAGAGATGCAATACACGGGACAAGTTTCGCTAACAATTAGTAGGTCCATAGTACAATATTATTCGAGTGCATGCGGGTCTGCCTATATGGGCACATTGGTCACCGTGACTAACGGGGAAGGGGTGGTGAGTGGTGGGGAAGGGGTGGTGGGGACGGGGTGGGGACGGGGTGGGGAAGGGGTGGGGGACGGGTTGGGGACGGAGTGGGGAAGGAGTGGGGTGAGACGCCACCCTCGTATACACATCTCTGTTCCACTGCAGCCCCCAGATGGTCAGGTCACAGCAACATGATTTGGCCCGGTGTTCGAAAAGGTTGCACACCCCTGGTCTAGAGGTCTGAGGGTCGAGAGGTTGGTCAGTTAAGTTTGTTGTCCCTTGGGGACGTAGCTCTTTTGGGGAGCAGAACTCCTTCGGGAGTAATGTTTGGTTTCGCCCCTTGGCTCTTCGCCAGAGAGTCGAGGGGACTTTTGAAAAAGTAGATTTAGCGTTTTTTTTTACCTTTTTAGCGTTCTAGCGTACGTTTTTTTTTCAAATATGGTGGAATCTAGCGTTTTTTGCCCAAAATTGGTCATTCAAAAGTAAAATAGTTGTTTTATAGGACTTTCGAGACCAAATTACCACTTTTGAACCAAATGAAATCATTGTTATGTTTCCTTGCGGGTTTTTACACTATAATATTGCGTAAACTGTATATTACGAATAACTATACAACTTACAAGCTGCACTGCGCGCACACATTTGCACTAAGGTGGATTCGTGGGCTGTCTGTAGGCAATGAAACCGCGTATACATATAGCATATGGCGTGATATTGTAACACGGCCTTGCACCATAGAGCCGGATTTCCGGCTCAATGCCTTGCACAGACTCTGTGTGACCAAATTGGCAACTAGACTCTGAAGTCTTTTTGGAAGTTTGAAGTTCTTTATTTGCACGATAACACGAATTATTTCCTGATTATGATGAAGCGTTGTAGATAGTTATTAAAACTGATCACTAAACTGTAAGGAATGGTTGCAAAACATACATATATTAAGTGAAAACTCGGATCTAGCGTTTTCTGGCGTTTTTGTTGACAGATCTAGCGTTTCTTTGTCACTTGTCGCTGGTAACCCTGATTAATATATGAATTTCCAATTAAAATCCTGCTACTTTTAAAAGTGGCTAGCATTAGCAATGCCAGTAGCTTTTAAAACTTGTAGAAGGTAACTTCTCTGAGATAATCCAACCCCCGTTGAGTAACTTGTTTACCCAGCCTCCTAACCGGAATTGGGTAATAAATTACCCAACTTAGTTGGTTAAATGTTTTGCCTCAAAGTTGGGCAAAATTTTTGCTCAATTAGTTGGGCAGAATGGTTGGGCACATTTTTGCCCAGCTACTGAGTAAAACCCTTAACCAACTAAGTTGGGCAATATTTTACCCAATTCCGGTTAGGAGGCCTACGGAACCAACGGCTGGGTAAATTTTTGCCCAGGTTGGGCAATCATTTTTTAGAGTGTATATAGCGCAGTCACAAAATACGCTGATGACACTGCATTATTTTGCAAATTTCCAAGGGTTCATTTGTTAATGAAGAATTGAATCAACTTTCTGTTAAAGAGTGTCAATATGTGATCGAAAGAACTTATTTCTCAATCCAAAGGAGTCTAAAGAAATGTGTGTTGCTAAAGTTAATATAAAGCATGAAGGACTCTTTTCATTTAAAGGAAAAAGTGTTAAAATACGGGAGCATTGTGTATAACAGTGTATAGTGCAGCTTATGTTGTGTGTGTATATGCACTTTTTTTTGACAAAAGTGCAAAGGAAAACGTTTTCAGTTCTTTATTCAGTCGCACATTATCTATGCCGTACCTGTCTGGTATCAATTATTTCATAAAAAATAAATAAAGGATACTTAAGTTTTTTTAATAAACATCACAGATATTAAATATTGACTACTCTTCTCTGAGAGAAATGGTGGATGTTGCTGCTAAAAGTGAATTTGTTAGAATGACGAACAAAATTAAGAATGGTCGGGTGATCCCCTTTATGTCTTATTTACGTGTTTTTGACAAGGTCCAACAGGAATCTAACAATTCCGCCGAATATATACTGCCAAAATAAAGGCATTCCAAAATAAAACATTCCTTTAGTCTGGTCATTTAGAAAAATTTAGTCACTTTCATTCTTGTTTTGAATTATCCTTTTAAGCAGGGGTGGGGAACCTCCGGCCCGCGAGACCAATTCACCCGGCCGCCAGGCAATTCATAAATGTAAATTCAGAATCACTTGAAAAGTAATTGACTATCACATGTGCAAGTCTACCTATATTGGAGTACAAAACTCATTGGGCATTGAATCTATTTCTGTAGATTTGGAAAGGGGTTGGAGGGTTTAGAACTGTCCCTCCGAAGAGTGAATTAACGTTAGAAAGTGGGCAATTTTACAATGAAAATTACTGGGAAAACATAGAGTTGGTTGAAACATACGCAATTTTTTTCGGCGCGCTTGGCGCGCACTTTTCATGTGTGCTCAATCGTTACTAGTTCATATATTAGTCAAAAGACAAATGGTAGTATTGTGACACTTCTGGTGTCATGTAAAGATAATGAATTAATATTCCATCGCCTAGAAAGTAGTACAAATTCCAGGGCTTCCCCCTGTTCTTGCCTAGTCTATGCCTCTAGACCCCACCAGGTCCTGTTTGGGGACCCTTGGCCTGCGCCCTATCATGAAAGCTTATTATAACTTCTCTGTGTGCGGCCAGTGAGTGGATAATGACCTTCCAAACGGCTTGCCAGAGAAAAAATTTCCCCACCCCTGCTTTTAAGGATCTTAGTAACTATATATTTTTTTCACGTATGAACACTTCAAGTTGCTTTTGGCGCTTGCCTTAAATATTTATTGATTATCATTAGCCTATCGTCTTCTAACAACCTTAAGAACCTTTAATCCATATTTCGTCATTGATTATTCTTTTTAGTTGTTAACCTTTTAAGAATCTATTTTCACTATATTTATTTAAATATGTTAATTATTTTACCACTTGTTGTATCTATTTTAATATTGAAGGGTGTTGTACTCCTTTTAATAAATACTTGTTATTTACATTGATTTCTAACAAATGAAATGAAACTAAAATATATATATTCAGGAACTTTCTACACTAAACGTTCTTTGTGTGCGGAGACACCAGCATGAAGATGTATTGAGTATAGGGTGCCGATACATTTAATTAATTTTCGAGCGAAGTTTTAAATTACTCCACGTTAAATAGATTTTCAGATGGGTGGGCTGAGTTAGGGTATGTTTTCGAAAATTTGATGAGCATTTTTTGTGTTTGTATCGCAATTCATTTTCAAAACACCGAACTTTTCGAACACTCCGCTTGAACAGTTACTTTGTGAGAGTGGATTTAGGGGCGGGGTGCTGTAGCCTGACAGCTGGTCGAGCCAATAAAGGTAGCACATGGATGGTATGTTTTGGTACTTTGAAAAAAAATCAAAATATTCCGAAAAATATGGTTGTTTCACCTCCCAATCACTCCTCATCAGTCAAAATGTTCAAAGTATCTTTTTTGTGAAGTGTGGTCTGTGTATCCACTCAACATCTCTTTGGGTCCCATAAAAGGTTCCTGTAAGTTTTTCCACTTTGTAACTACCTACTCAATTACTTTCGGTGTGTTCGCTCCTAAATTCTCACCGGTACGTTGCAGCTGATTCCCCAGAGGCCCTAAATCTGATCCTTGGACCTCACGCAGCTCATAAAGTGTTCCACTTTTCAACGGCGCAAAGAATCATCCCTGCGATCTCGCTTAGCCGTGGGGAGGTGGGCGGGGGCATTAAGTCTTCTTACGCATAAGCGCTTTTATGACAATAAAACCTTTAGTTTCGTAGAAAATACAAATTTTTGCCATCTGAGGTGGATTCTTCGACATCATGCTCAGTAGTGCCCCTTTACTCTCCAATTTTGGCACTGTTTGGATTTATCTTACAAGCATAATCGTAGTCACGTAACAATGGCTGTATCTGAAGATCAGGTCTAATGTCTTTTCTTGAAAAGATTAATTTTACTTTGTTTTCTGCTTATATTTAGGTTGTCGTCTGTTGTAAGCAGGAACCTGCAAAAGCATTTCATAAAAAGATATCATTGGTCCTTTTTCCAGGGTAATCTTTTTTCTGGAAAAGGTGATTGTTTCCGGGTTCAATTTAAAACTTTTGTCAAGATTATGCAGTATATGTCTGTTCTCAGCCAGTCTGGAAAAACTGTCAGGTTTCGTGAGTAAGGGCCCAGAGCCCCTGTGTCTTTTCCATGTTGTAGGACAAATGATCATTTCTGACCAGCCAACTCTGGAATTGAAGGGTTTATACCACATGACAATGCACGATTCCATAAAAATGTTTCTGTGTGTACTTATCTTTATTGACATGTGCCAGAAAATCGCATGTAACAGTGTTTCATTTTAAAAATTCCTTATTAGGGGGACCCTGGAAATTCCATCAAGGCTTCGCGTCTTCAGCACTCGCAGGATCAGGCTTCACTCTGACAAATTTATCCCTCGATTTTGTTAAATCCTGGACTTGGGCCTGTATAAGTTTTGAGTTAAAGCTTACACAAGTAACGAAATATCCTGTTCGTTCCCTACGGTGTGATTTAACTTATTAACATTTTTAATGTGCATTGTTTTAGTGTTTGAAATTCCAGACGAGAGATCTCAAAGGAAAGAATCTTAGAAGCACTCAAGAAGGCAAAGAAAGTACCATTCCCGTTAAACAGGAAGTCATTTTTCGCAAAAGTTTTCCCTGTCTGCTACACGCGCCAATGATGGTAGCACTGCACTCGGAGTTCATTTTAGGGTTCCTATAGAGAGTTGCGACATTCCGTGTCCACAAAATTCGAGTCACATGACACATGGAGCCATTTTGCCTCCAACAACCAAATAGCCAGTTAACAGTGGCGGATCCAGGGGGGTCGCCGGCGTCCGGACCCCCCCCCCTCAAATTTTCCAATGTGCCCTTTTTCAAAAAATGTTTTTTTCTTCACACTAGCAAAAAAAAAAAAAAAAACGAGACAGTTTCACAGGTAATGACAGTGTTGTCCAATTCCGAGGAGATTTTGGTTACCCCCATCCAGTATCGATCAATCCACTCGTAACAGTCTAGCCATGTATCGCAGAAACTTTCGGCAATATATTTGACTACGGTAGCCTATATTGGCCGCCCCGAAACCCGAACAGTGCAATCGTTTTACAGAGAATGTGACTACAGTATGTCTGCGTGACAATCAGGCATTCTAATCACTTTTCGCTTGGAACCACGTGTGGCGTGCTTGGGCATTCAGAGTAATACAAAACACGCAGATATTACGTCATACTCACTAGCTATATGCAACGTATTACTATTGGGTTTTAATATTGATTCCAAAAGGTCACTGCTAGTCTTTTGGTCTTACAAAATAATTATCTGTTCACACTCCATAAACGCTACATCTACGAAACCTTCCCTCCACCCTCTAGTATCCATCCTCTCGTGAACAAGAGAGAGTAGGTAGGCTAAATACGTTTCGCTATGATATTTATAGTCTGGAATTACTCTCTTCTTTTATGGTGTTGCCCTAGTGATGGGAATAAAATGCCAGTCTTAGGTAAAGTCCACAGCCAAGAGTTGACCAGAAGTCACAATAGACAAATCGGTGTTTGTTTCATTTTAAAATTACTATATAAAATCACCACCAGGTCAAATAACGCAATGTCAGTCGGTTCAATTTTTTGACGTCTTTGGACCGATGACCGGTCTGCTGTCGCAAATGCAAAGCAAACATTCGACTTCAGTCATCTATTCTGACAGAGTGTTTTTGATAGTCGCGCCGCAACTATATAGGGAACACAACATACAGTATTTTAACCTCCTCCTCCAGTCGAGATAGCGGTAGCGCCATGTGGAGGAAGGGTTCATGCCCCCCGTCGGGGAAGGCTGGCCCCCTATCGGAGAAGTTTTACAGTTTCGTAGGGGAGTCTTAGTCGAAAGTACCCAGTCCCTGACGACAGCTAATCGACGGTTTACCTGTTTTTTTTTTTTGCTCTCAAGAGGATAATTTCTGTAATAAGAACCCAAAATTTTCGGCGCGCTACGCGCGCTGTAGGGTCACTCTATTTTTGGAATATAGTTCCATTCCACATAGCAGGATAGCACAAGTCCTGCCCACCTTACCAAGTAACATATGGGCAGAATACATAGTTTATGTAAAGGTCGTAACTCTCATTCCTTATCGCAAAGCCTAGTTGGTGTTCTCTTGTGTGTGTCATGCGGTACAGTCAGTTGGTGAGCGATTTATGGAGCAAAGTTTGGCTATTTCATCGTGTAGTCCAGGTGGTTTCGATACAATGTATGTTACACCCGATAGGTCTACAAACCCTACAGTTCTTTTTTCGTTTCGTCATATGTTTTATGTGTAAGCCTATCAAAAAATTTCGCCCGCTTCGCGCTTTTCAATTTCACGATCCAGATTCAAAGAACACTAACAGTGCGCAACTCGGATCATGAAGTATTTAGTGATATAATGCAAAATATGCCTGCAATTGCATGGGATAATGAGGCTCCCACACTTGCCCTTCTCATCATACCCTTGAAATAGGGAATGTCGGAACTTGGGGTAGCTGACATGGCCCGGCCCCCTGTTGGAAAAATTCTGCCACCCATGGTCAGTTTACTTCTTTTGACTTTCATAAGGGTAATTTCTGGGATAAAACCCAAAATTTTCGGTACGCTTTGTCCACTCTTCCTCAGTTCAGTTATACTTATAGCTAAATATAGTACAAACCCTTTCCACCTTTTCAAGTTAATAAGTAGAATACATGGATTTATGTAAATGTCGGGAATTGAATCGCATTTTGCTAAACCTGGTTAACGTTCACTTGCGTCTGTCGTACGGTACGACTAGTGACTCGAGGAGGGAAGTACAATAAAGTTATGCCCGATAGGGCCTAACTGTCCGCTCAATTGTTCTATATAAGCTTTAAATTAGTACAAATTCTTATAAGTGTAGGCTTACCCAAAAAATTTTCGCGCGCTTCGCGCGCTTTGTAATTTCACCGTTTAGATTCCAGGTTTTGATTCCAGTTTTTGCATGTCTCTTGGTTTATCCTCTCTTTGTCAATATGCGGTAAGTTGTGTAATCGCTGACGTTAATGGGAACCAAAATTTAAAAAAAAAAAAGAATGTGCCCTTTTTATGTTGGACCCCCCCCCCCTCAGAAAAGACCCTAGATCCGCCCCTGCAGTATACGCTAACTCGAGTAAAATGCATGGTAACTTCATGGCAATTACAATTTACAAGCGACTCTGTTGATGAGCATCCTGTCCTGATATTGAATGGAAAACCAGTCAAACAATGTCAAAGTAAAAGGAGAGGAAAGATGAAAGGAATTAAACTGACTGTTCGGAGGCATCCAAAGAATTTTCCAGTGTGCAAGTCACAATTAAATTGTCTTTCATGTCACAACCCTCAGCACCATATTTGATTGTCCCACACAATCAAAGTGGTACATCATTACCCTCTTTCCTTGTATCTTGCCTCCACTCTGGCATAAGCCTGCTAATGCTGCTTCTCTCAGCGGAGCATTGTCATTGCATGCCAATTACCTTTTGGTTATTTAAACTCCATAGTTCTACACTTGAAGATTCTTGCCTTCAGAAAATACATTTCATACAGTATTGCACCCCTATGTTCATGAATAAAGGTAAGGTCCACTCCAGCTCCTCCTAATTTGTATAAGCCGACACAGAGGCGAGGACTATTTTCTTTTGTGCATAATGGCCCTTCCTGGTTGACAAAACAGCTTACTTGAAAAAGAGCATTTGTTATCCTATGGAGGCTGCAACTGCAGACCCAGTGGCTTACCTATGAATATTTTCATACTAGGACATGGATGCGGACTATGAAGGGCTGCAATTATAAGTGGGTTAGATTGGTTGTATTTAGAGAGGCGTGAGATGAGTTGCGAGGGGAGCAGAAGAGGAAATGCAACCTCGAAATCCTCTAATAGCAGAGTTTAAAGGTTACGTCACACGTACAAAGGAGCATGGTAACACGGAGTAAAGCCGATTGTTTATACTCCCAGTTATTTCACCAAATAAGTTCATACTAGCTGCGCAGATCAGCATCGCCGTTTAACTAAGCTATTTGCACGTACGTACAATGTTCTCGCAGTTGGAGGCAAAATGACGTCAAATAACCAGTTGTCGCAACTCTTCGTATAATAAAGGGACTCTAAGTCATATATTAGGATGCCCAAACTGCCCTGACAACGGCACCTGATCATCAACAAAATTCATCTTTTTCTCCCACCGCTATACTTGGCATCTCCTCTGGTTCTGACGCAAGCCTCACATTAAACTTTTTTCACCCACCCACCCACTCACCAACTACCTCTTCTTTGCTTACCCATTTTTAAAGTCACTTACCCGCAGTCTGTCGCACACCCGTAACTTCAAAATGTTAAAAGTTGACTTCTACGCCCTACATGGAGATTAGATGATCGCTACAAAGTAAATAAAATACAATCTTCTCGTTTTGCATTTAATTTCTTTTTCATCAGTATTTAAATCATTTGGACACAATTTTTGAAGGTTAATATTATGTTTCATTCCATGTGTGTCTCACTTACCCATGCACTTGCCCGCATTTACAACGATCCTTACGACAAGAAAAATTCACCGCCAGTGGGTAAGAGTTATATGCGAGCCTTGTCTTGACGGCCGGTTTTATGCTCTACAATCTGTGCTCGAACTGCGCTGTTTCACAAACGTCACCATGTATATCATGTTTCCAACCTATCACTCAAGCCTATAAGGTATTTTACATCCTATGCAATCATTTCTGTGGCATAGGTAAGCACAGTTCATATGGATTTTCTATGTGTGGCGTGTTATAATAACCAAAACGTTGTTTTTAATCATTTTAACTAATTTCAGTGAAAACTGGTAGACACTTTTCACATTTTTTTTTACAGATTTAATGGAGGCTTAAAGGACATACAGAAACATCACGAGAAGACGGGATGTTCTGGTCTTGTTAAAACCTATTCCTTAAAATTAAAAGGTAAGTATGGAGGGCCGGACTAGTTACCGCTGAATGACATATTCTTTGTCTATCTCCATGATCCTTAAAGGGGCTACGTAATAAGTCTGTCGGCCTTTTGTTGTATATATCATACAATACAATCTAAATTAATCCCGCATATCTGAACTCCCTCTTCTCTACCCGTTCTCTGATATGCATCCCCCTCTCATCTGCGTCCCTCTCTCATCTGTGTCACCCTCTCATTTGCGTCCCCCCTCTCATCTGCGTCCCCCTCTCATGAACCGTGGCGTGTGAAAGAGAATAATTGTAATAGTAACCTGGTGTAACCCCCTGGTGTCCCAATGTCGAGTAAAAGAACTATTGCTTTGGTGGAGGTCTAAGGTCGTCTCCAGATACTATACTGTGAAAAATTGCAATTAAAATATATCAAACGGAAAACATCGTCTCTGTATCCTATGTCTAGTACAATTGCGGAGATCACAGGGGATGGGAAACATGATCCCTCTAGCGTGTTTAGGGGGGCTGTGGGCACATTTTATCCTCGTTTTCTTGACCTTGCAGGGGCGTCGATCCTGGTGGGGCAAGGGGGGCAATTGCCCCACCAAAGAAAAATTGGTGGGGCAAACATATCGTTTTGCCCCACCAATAATTCAGGCAGAGTAAAAAAAAATATATCACATTGTGGTGTACAGATGACTTTCGGGCTTCGAGAAAACGCCAATTTGAGCCAATTAAAGTAGTAATGTGAATCTTCCATCTAACCCTTTCAACATAACGCATATTCCCATATCCCTATTTTATCAACACTTTAGATGACTATTTATGCATTTTCTATTGAAAGTATGGACTCCCAATTTCAGTAATATTTATGTCAGATAGCTAGAAAAATGTCACCCATCATATCGGCAGTTGAGCACCTAGAACAGGGCGGATGGAAAGGTAAAAATCCCGAGGACGGCCTTCACACTGTAGTCGAGTATTATGGGGAAGATTTGTCCACGGGGAGGCTTAAGGCTCTGATCATGTCACTTGATTACCTGAAGTCAACGGACAGACGGAAGAGGCGAAACTTCGAAGAGGGATATTACAAGTCTGCTTGGCAATTCCAGTGTACAACACACGATTCTTCAAATCATGACTGCTCACACTGTATCTTCTTTGCCCCTCCACCACCGCGTCGGCAGCTAGATCATTTGAGTCAACTTTGCAGACTGAAGACTTGTCTAAGAAGCACCATGTCGCGAGAGTTGCTGAGTTAACAGTATGTTCCTTGCCATGTATCCCGACAGACTGGATGGAAGATCAACCTGAGACATATCTTTTTTTTACCTAAGACATATCGCTAACCGGTTCATTTCAAAAAAAAAAAAAAAAACAAGAGGGCAATCCACGGAGTTGCTTATCTCATCGCTAGCACACGCATAAAGCCATATAACTCACAGGAAGAACTTTCTCTCTTCCTTGTGGCATAAGGCCTACACATAACTGCAGGGACCGCTGAGACAGGAGGCTAAGGGGCTTTAGCCCCCATACTTTTTCTGCCGTGGGTATTTTGGGCCGCAGTAAACTGCATTTATTTTATTGAACATATTGGGCGGCTTCGATTATTAACCCCCCGCACTTCAAAATTGGCTCCCCGGTCTCTGAATAAGTGCACTTGAATATGAATGCACAATGAGTGGTTATCTATCCATATGTATGTCAGTTTCCATGGTATATCCATCACTTTAATATCGGCCTTTAATTTTTCACGCGCTCACAAAGTGAAAGCAACTACCAGGGCGTTCGTCGATGATAACGCAGAAGTACGTGTGAAGTATTCTAGATAAAAAGACAGGCCAACTAATTTCTGCGCGTATACAATGCTTACGCAAGCTGCGTTGTTCTAACAATGACGTTTTCCGTAATGCGTGCCTATTATACACACATCACCGAATAGAAAGGCGCGTATGTCAAATCCTCACTGCCGCCCTGATATTTGCATCTCCATGCGCCCTTTTGTTCTGCAAAAAGGACGAATTCAGTGCGCTTTACAGAAAATCTGTGCACACAATATGATATGCAGAAGGCACATTCATCATATGTGCGAAATTTCATGTATGTGGAATGTTTCCTTCTGGAGTTATACTTAAAATACTAAAAAAATGTGATTTTTCACAAAAAATGACCTTTGACATTATTTCACGTGACCTTTGATCCAGGTCGCCATGGCAACCATATATTATGGTAGTATTAGGCAGGTTCATCATATGTGTGAAGTTTCATGTATGTGGAATGTTTTCTTCTGGAATTATACTAAAAAAAACTAAGAAAATGTGATTTCTCACAAAAATTGATCTTTGACCTTGGTTGCCATGGCAACCATATATTTTGGTAGCATTAGACATGTTCATCATATGTGTGAAGTTTTGTGTATGTGGAATGTTTCCCTCTGGAATTATACTAAAAATACTAAAAAAATGTGATTTTTCACAAAAATTGACCTTTGACCTTATTTCACGTGACCTTTGATCCCGGTCGCCATGGCAACCATATATTATGGTAGAATTAGGCAGGTTCATCATATGTGTGAAGTTTCATGTATGTGGAATGTTTCCTTCTGGAATTATACTAAAAAAAACTAAGAAAATGTGATTTCTCACAAAAATTGATCTTTGACCTTGGTTGCCATGGCAACCATATATTTTGGTAGCATTAGACATGTTCATCATATGTGTGAAGTTTTGTGTATGTGGAATGTTTCCCTCTGGAATTATACTAAAAATACTAAAAAAATGTGATTTTTCACAAAAATTGACCTTTGACCTTATTTCACGTGACCTTTGATCCAGGTCGCCATGGCAACCATATATTATGGTAGTATTAGGCAGGTTCATCATATGTGTGAAGTTTCATGTATGTGGAATGTTTTCTTCTGGAATTATACTAAAAAAAACTAAGAAAATGTGATTTCTCACAAAAATTGATCTTTGACCTTGGTTGCCATGGCAACCATATATTTTGGTAGCATTAGACATGTTCATCATATGTGTGAAGTTTTGTGTATGTGGAATGTTTCCCTCTGGAATTATACTAAAAATACTAAAAAAATGTGATTTTTCACAAAAATTGACCTTTGACCTTATTTCACGTGACCTTTGATCCCGGTCGCCATGGCAACCATATATTATGGTAGAATTAGGCAGGTTCATCATATGTGTGAAGTTTCATGTATGTGGAATGTTTCCTTCTGGAATTATACTAAAAAACTAAAAAAATGTGATTTCTCACAAAAATTGATCTTTGACCTTGGTTGCCATGGCAACCATATATTCTGGTGGTATTAGGTACGTTCATGATATGTACAAAGTTTCAAGTACGTGGAATGTTTCCTTCTGGAATTATACTAAAAAAACTAAAAAAATGTGATTTCTCACCAAAATTGATCTTTGACCTTGGTTGCCATGGCAACCATATATTCTGGTGGTATTAGGCACGTTCATCATATGTGCAAAGTTTCACGTACGTGGAATGTTTCCTTCTGGAATTATACTAAAATACTAAAAAACCGTGAATTTTCCCAAAAATTGAATTTGACCTCTGACCTTTGACCTTTTCTGCCGAAAGTCACGGAGACACAAGTTTACACTCTGGGGTACCTACCCACCAAATTTCAAAAGAATCGGTCTAGCCCACAAGGAGGAGTTCATGGAACACTTTTTTGCTTAAAATGTTAATATCACATGACTTTTGACCTTGGTTACCATGGCAACCATATATTTTCGTAGTGCCAGACACTCTTATTATATGTGTGAAGTTTCATGTTAATGGGATGTTTTTTTCTTGGAGTTATTATAAAAAGAGTGATTTTCACATAATTTGACCTTTGACCTCTGACCTTTGACCTTTACTTCCGGGAGTCAATGCAGAACTGGGGTTCTACCTAGGGCACCTTCCCACCAAATTTGAAGAAAATCGGCTTTACCGTTTTGGAGATATTAAGAAAACAAAATTGGACACACACACACACACGCACACACACACACACATCCACACACACACACGCACGGACACGTTTTGACCCCTCCCTCCGTTGTGAACTTTTGGTCACCCTGGGGTACCCCACCATGGGTTAGGACTTTAGACTAGTAACTTGTGAAAATTAACTGTTACCATGGCAACGGTTGTTATTTCTGCTGGCATTGCCGAATATAGCCCAACAGGTCAAGTGACTACATTATCTCATCCTCCTCACGGAGCGATGAGATAAAAATGACTTCTGTCGAAACACATTCAAGACCTCAAGTTGCAGTAAATGGACAGACTGTGTCTACTTAAATCTGGTTCATCAAGATATGCAGTGGTGTTTAGGAGTTTGCAAAGGCAACAATTCCTTTTTAAGATTCAGATAGATGATTCTTCGATGCAGAATGTCCGTCAGTGACGTTTTCCGCACATTTTTCATGATACTTTTATACATTATTAAGTTAATCCAAGCTAGGTCAAAGGGCTGTCAACTGTCACGCATTCAGCGTGAGAGTCACACATTTCAGCGCAATCTCATGCTCACACGATGAATCATCAGTTTCTCACGCAATGTCTCAATATGGTGTAAAAATTCTACTCATAACGCAAACGATGTGTCGGGTGCCGGTAAGACGCCAGCTATCTAAAGGTGTGCGTCGGTCTGGTTTTTGATGTCGGAACCACCCGATCGTCGGTTTAGACTTGACCAAGACCACTCGAAACCGACAACGATTTCTGCTCAGACCACCCGAGACCAAACCGATGTCGATTTTCGAGTAGTCAAACCGCCCAAACCGATGAGGCTTTAAAGTCAGACCACCCGAGACCAACCCGAAAAAATCCGAAGCAATGTTTTACAACAAAGAAGTACAATTAACAGGATGTTCTTTATTACTGCATTGCTGAAAGATCACACAATTTACGGATTATCAAGAAGTGGCAAATTTGGCATCAAATTAAAATCAAGAGACTAGTTAAAGCTAAGTTGTTAAACTTGAGATCAAAAAATAACCAGCAATCAATAAAAAAGGAGGGTTAGAAAATATAAATTTAACTTGCAATAAAGTGACTTTCAAGCAAAGCAAAGTTGAAGGAACATACTTGATATCAAAGTACAATCAATAAGAGCCAAAATGCTAATTTAATTAAAATCAGTTTGCAATATTAACTAACCATACCACACAACTACGAATCAAATCCGCCAAATGTCAAAACTAATGGAAAATATTATTCCTAATTCGACCAGTATTTTTGCAGAACTAAAGATGACACTTTATGGAGCCTCTTCCAATCCTGTGTTTTTATTGTTAGTACTTATAAATTCAGATATGATTGCATTTAAACATTTATCAGTTAATCGCATTTCAGAGGAGATCGTTGAATATTTCAATCGGTCTTCTAGGCATGTCCCATGGACTAATTCCGTCCCGCAATTAAGATAGTCACGTTTTTCTTTTCCCATCAAACATTTCATAGGATATGAGTTAAATCTGGGAGTCATCTCACAATTATAATCAAATTAATTTGCATACTGAATTCAAATCATGTCTTCATTCCGGTAAAATTAGTTATTAGTCAATAATCAACAAACCGAACAATTAAATTAGCCTTTAAATGAGAGCAAAGTAAAACTTAAAGTTTCCAAGCGTCTATATATCGTCTGTCTGTTCCTCTGAAAAACGTCATACCCAACTGTGCAAAGCACTTCTACAGAAGAGAACTTGTGTTAACATTGCCTGGGTTAAGCCTTGTCCTACGAACGTTAATCGTATACCCGGCGTTGGAGAAGCACCGCTCAGAAATTGCAGAGGAGGGTCGGGAGGAATTGTGAATAAATCTGCGTCGGTTTTTTTCGGTTTCTTTCGGTTTGGGTCGAAAATTGTCAGACCGCCCGGGACCGAAGAGATGCCGGTTCCATGACTGTCAGACCACCCAACTGTCGGTCCGAGTTCAGCGAGACCGCCCGAAACCGACTTCGGTTTCGGGCGGTCTCGGGTTGGTCCCGGTTTTGGGCGGTCTGTGCACACCTTTACAGCTATCACTCTACCTGAGTTCGTTCTCCAACTGATCATGTCTCCTTAAAAATTTCCAGGAACCTGAAACATCTGAAAGCTGGCAATTCTTGGCATGCAGTAATGAGGTACGGGAAGTGTCATTTCCTGCAATCTACCTGTGGGGTGCAGGGCCCCCTGAGATTTCCAAACCGTACATGAAAGTAGGCCTATACTTGAGAAAATATACAGAAATGCTGAAAATTTCACTCGGTCTAAATTATGATTTCAAGGCCCCCAAAACCTGGAAAATTGCATTTAAAAGTTCTTTTACCCCAAAAATTTTCCCGGGGAGATCCCCGGATCCCCGCCATGGACGCGTGTTTATGTGGGTTTCCCTGCCTGGCAAATAAACGATCTTCCTCCTTCAACACTCTAAAAGAATGCATATTCAAATTTGAAGAGAATCTTATCAGAGGGACACTGAATAGGAAAACTAATCAGTTATTTAAGGTACACCCGCCGGCTTGAATACATGCACCACCATATACAAAGATAGAATAGTCAATGATTACCTTTAATTATAAGCTGAAGTAAATGAGCTTAAAAAGTAACTTTTAATTTAAGGGCATGAGCTACCACAAACTTATTTTGAACAACAGCTAAATCTCACAAATATCCCCCTATTTCACTTCAAGTATCTTTACAGTACATGATATGTTAGAACATAAATATTGTATATTCCGGCAATGAGTTAGTCTATACGTAAATTTCTCAACTGATAAAGTGAGAAACATAACTTTATGATTTTCCAAAGCCATTGATGAAACAGGATGCCAGGGTACACTAATTCACATTGGGGTGACTGGATTTCCCTTAACTTTCCTTCTTGAAATCTAAATTTGTTTCTAAAGCATGAAATTTAAAAGTAAAAAATGCTTAGATGCAACTTTTATGGTCTAAAATGCGTCATTTCCCCCGAACATTTTCTTGCAAGGCCTACGCTATGGCTATACAAACCAACTAATGGTGGCTGTCCCATGGTTGCACTAAGAGTGCTAGGGGGAAGCCTGCACTCAATATCAGCCTTGTAGGAGTGTCATGCATGCCACAGCCGAAGAATTAAATAAATAATTTGCCATGCATGCCACAGCCGAAGAATTAAATAAATAATTAGAGGTTTGGATCATGTAATGAGTCCAAAGCTTCACCAAAGTTAACACCATTTTAGATCTAGGAGAGCTGAGAACAAGAAAAATTTCTCAAAGAGTAGAGGTGTAATTCCTCTCCTTTGGCAATATCCCCTTCAAGTACACCTTAACGGGATAGAAAAAATCAATCAATAATGAGGATTCTTTAACATATAATCAATTTAACGATTTTCGAAGCTCTAGAAAGATAGCACCATTTTGCATCCAAGACACCTCACATATAGACAAAAATTTTTCAAATAGTATAAGACGTCGTCCCCTCCTCTTAGACAGCACCTCCTGCCTTCCGCGCAGCCATAAAATATGGATAATATTGCTAAATAATAACAATTTATAAAAGTATAATCAGTTCAAAGCTTTGTCAACGAAAGCTTGAACCTAAGCCAGATCTTACATGTGCCCTTCCCCTCATTCCCCTCCCCTCATCCCCCCATCGCGATGGTACCCAGAACGTGAAAAAGGAAGGGTCCGCCTGAGTGTTAACTATCTTTAGGCATACCACTTGGTGCTCCGCTTAGATAGTGTCATGAACTGCCCCCTTAGAGATTTCGCCCAGGCTACGGCCCTGACATATATTATTTTGTTTCCATATTATGCAATACGTTTTATATTAACAATCAACGTGTATTATGTAGGAACCACACTGAGCGTCCCCCCTTGTTATCTTTTCATTCTTCGACGATACTGCAAGAAAAGAAAGATTCCAGACCTAAAACAATGATTTCCTGGTGTCTACCCACGTCCACTTCTCCTCTAAAATATTATTTAAATGGAAATGATTCGTTCTTACATCCCTTATCACAAATCAAATGTACCGTATGTCTGATAGTATCGCTGAATGGTGGTTGTGATCTCTGGCCTTGCGATTTAGTACTGCCAAGTACAAAACCTAGAAGGCGTGGAACACACGAGTTCAGAATAACAAAATCTTGTTCAGTATCAAAAGCATTTTTTTTATTCTACTTTCAGTATACTTGATTCCTTCATGGATTGTCAACCTGAATAAAAAAAAAACGAAAAGAAAAATAATTAAATTGGGAAGAAAGCTAACGCGTATGATTTATGATGTATTTTGTGTAGTGTGTCCGTGTGTGCGTGTTTGTTCGCGTGTGTGTACGTGTTCGCTCGAGTTCGTGTGGATGGATTGCTTATACAGGAGTCCGGTCCGGGACATGATCCAGGGTTCCGGCTGTCGGAAAATTTTTGCCCCATGCACCAATCCCCAAACCCGATCGACGCCCCTGTGACCTTGGTATTTATGTTTAGTCAGGGAGTTGTAACAGATGGAGTTCTGAATTCCTTTCTTATTGCTTTTATCATTCAAACCCTACTTAACCCCCCCCCCCCCCCATCAATTGCTTTTCTAAAGCGTTTACATTCCTCAGTCACCACACAGCCCCGCTGGGACTCAAAACTTCTCTTTGGAGTCGAACTAGTAGCCGCCAAAGAGATTTTACTATTACAAACCGTTATACTTTAGACCTGCAAAACTGTTGTTTGCGGTGCTGGTCGTATTATTATCAGCAATACGCCTGTTCAGAAGGAAAGCAATGCATATACACAGAATAAACACATGCAGTTATTGCTAGTAATTTCTTTAACTCCCTGGTTTAATTAATTGTAAAATAAAGGCTAACCAGGGAGACTGGCAGTTGCAACCCCCTGGGCTGACCTGTTCCTAAGAATCTTGTTACTACATCCAAAACACACCCTATTAAAGACCCATTACAATTACTGGGCGTTTCACTTTCGTATACAGATCCTTGTTGCCTTTTTTAATAGAAAAAAAAAAACACTGAGATTTTCCTTTCTCTCATATGCTTCCTGGGATAGCCATACATACGTCAGACTGCCTGCACGCCTGTGCAAATAGGCTACTGCACAAGGTAGACGCGAAGTAATATGGGCATGTTGAAATAACATTTTGCTTGCAAGTAGAAACGGCGCTTAAATAGACAACATGGCAAATTTGACTTTGTTTATTATATGGTATATGGGCAAACGGACTAAGAAGCCCCTTTCATGA
The DNA here is from genome assembly GCA_029531755.1 of Holothuria leucospilota. Classification (NCBI taxonomy): domain Eukaryota; kingdom Metazoa; phylum Echinodermata; class Holothuroidea; order Aspidochirotida; family Holothuriidae; genus Holothuria; species Holothuria leucospilota. Next base: position 31,974 of record JAIZAY010000179.1, on the reverse strand, counting down.
CATTGAAACAGAAATAATGGTTGTGACATTAGCGGCTCGCCATTGGGGTCTTCAGTCTTCAAAAAAATAATAATATGTAGGCCCTAATTCGAGATGGTTTAAATAAAAAGTACTTCTAAATTTGGACGAAATCATCCCTTCTAACTGACAAATGTCATATTATTTATGAAGATGTCTGTACTATTGCAAAATTTCTTCGTAATTGTCAAGCTATGTATTTCGTGATAATATCAAGATCCAACCTAGGTTTACTGGGTCATTCGACTACTGTTCATGTGAATTAATATTATTCGAGTCGCCATGATTTCAATTTATTTTCAGGCTCGTGTGCAGCTCCTTCAATGGGGGGGGGGGGGAGATTCTAGTTTGTGATAGAAAACAGTGGCGTACCCAGGATTTCTCTCAAGGGGGGGGGATGCAGTATGTTGTGCGAACGCCGGCCTGGGGGAGGGGTCTAAGGGGAGGGGGACAAAGGGGAGGGGTTCCTCCTCCCCCTTTGGAAATTTTTTAAAAAATAGGTGTCCTTACATGCAATCTGGTGCCACACATGCTACCTCTTGAAATAAACTGTGTGTTAAAATATTTACGTACTTTAAGGAAGAAAAAATAACCGCCGGCCTGGGGGAGGGGTTTAAGGGGAGGTCCCCTCCCTTTTGAAAATTTTAAAAAAATTAGGTGTTCTTACATGCAATCTGGTGCCACATATGCTACCCTTTGAAGTAAACTTTGTGTTAAAATATTTACGTATTTTAAGGAAGAAAAAATAATCGCCGGCCTGAGGGAGGGGTCTAAGGGAGGTCCCCTCCCCCTTTGAAAAATAAAGAAAAGGTGTCTTTACATGCAATCTGGTACCACATATGCTACCTTTTGAAGTAAAATTTGTGTTAAAAATTTTACGTATTTTTAGGAACTAAAAAAAAAAATCGGCATCTGTGAGGGGGCATGGCCCAATGCCCCCATGCGTGCGCCACTGATAGAGAAAGATGATAAAATGTGACACTGTCTAATAGGGGGGCCATCATTAATTGGTACGTAGAGTACTAAGAAATTTCTTTTGTTAAAAATATCTCCTGAAACCATTGGCGTGAACGTAAGTTGTGAGTTGCTCTATGACACTTGCATTATTGTATTTCCATGTGTCGAAAATTTTAACTTCCCAAAAAGGGTGAATATAAACGTTTATTTGCTACAATCACTGAACTCTTAACCACCGATGATCGCGAAAGTCGCTTCTTAGTCTTCTACAGCCGTAAGTGCCCGGCGTGTGTGAGGATTAATGTAAAAGGCGAGAATTTTTGAATTCGAAGCTGTATCGGTGTCTGATCAAACATTACTTGGCTGAAAGTTCTGAAGGCACACCCAGTCAATGCCCAATTAAATACAGTAGAAGCAGTGCATAGAACTCGGAGGGGCGAAAGTCGTGTTTTGCAAGAATTTTTAACCTAGTTGCGAGAATGTTTTAAACCAGGAATGGGGAACCTCTGGCCCGTGATACCATTTGGTCCGGCCCGCGAGGCAATCCATGAACATAATTTCAGTAATACTTGAAGTTCAATTTATAATATTTTTATCAACCATTTATCCGGTATAAGTTAAATACGTAGTATGATGCCGCCTGCACAATGTAGCATCCACACATAGGCTTAAACCAAATTTACTCATGGGAAACTATGCGAAATTTATTTCGTTCGCACCGTATCAGTCCCGGTGGATTCATGGTTTAGGTTCCCTCCCCCTCCCCTGGGTAGGTTTAAAATCAAAGAAGTGAATAACTTTTCAATGTAATGCAAAGATTAAACATTAATAAAATGCCTTCAAAACGACATTTTTCGGCGCGCTTCGCGGGCTTTTTCTTAGTTGCTTGCTTGCTGTAATATATACTTCAGATATCACAAATGGACCTGCCAAGATATTTAAAACCAATGATCAAGTTGTGATATTTGTATGTAATCTGATTAGCTTCGCGCATCTTATTGTCATTTACAACGTGCAACGGTAATGCTGGAGTTAAATTCCCATCATTTTGCAGACACTTCAGAGCTTTGTGGGTCATTAGGTACACACCCATTAGCCGTGTTAATTATCATCCACGACTAAATGCAGTTTTACTCGGGTGTCACTTGACCAGATTAGAATAAGTATCTGTCTACAGAAAGCTGTAACGGGCATCTGGCCTAAACGTATTTTGCTTCTCATGGGAGGAGAGGTTTTCCTTCCCTTGTCCAAATTGACGGGGCCGTTGGCCCACGAGCGGTCTTATGACTGTCAAATGGCCCGTTATAAGCAAAAGCTTCTCCACCTATGTTTTAAAGTATACCGTTTCAGTTGATTCAAAACGAACACACCAAACAGTCAATCATAGCTGTAACGGTAGTGAGACTTCTGACTAGTGACCTATTTGTATTGGGGATGAACTGTCGTTCTGAGTTAGGGAAATTCCCCTTCCCCCTTGAAAAACTTTGTCCGGAACGGTATGAGATCCAAAATAGTGCTATCATTTCATTGTTTTCAAGTGTCTTCATGCTCAAAATTTTCGTAATTTTAAGAAAGCAATCCACAAAACCAAAATTTTATGGCTTCTTCGCCGAAAATGAAACATATTGTGACACAATGAAAGAAACAACAAAATATTAAAGGTAGAGCTCATTTTGTACAAAGTGGATGAAGCCGCTTTGCCTGTTTTCCCTGCCTTTTACTCCGCTCTTATGGAGTAGCGATGGCTGAAATGGTTTTATATATATATATATATATATATATATATATATATATATATATATATATATATATATATATATATATATATATATATATATATATATATATATATAGGTCGAGGTTGGTAGATCGAAGTTAGAATGTGTAGGTCGAAAGGTAAATAGTAGTACATTCGATCTTGAATTTTTATACCAATCCTAGATAGAGCGTAGCCCTTATCAAAGCAGGAAAGGTTCAGAGTTTTCTCTGAACCTTTCCTGCTTTGATAAGGGCTACGCTCTATCTAGGATTGGTATAAAAATTCAAGATCGAATGTACTACTATTTACCTTTCGACCTATATATATATATATATATGGTTTTTTAGCAGGGGGACTGGGGGGTCACGAACCTTTCCTAGGGGGCACAATTTCTGAATTATCTCCCTCTCCATAGGGCTTATATACAGAACTGTGCATTCCAAAATTTTCCAAGGGGGGCACCTGGGGTGGCACGGCTTTGTCGGGGGGGGGGGCACGTGACCCTCATCCTCCCCCGTAGCTATGCCACTGTTTGTGGCTAAATCTTGTCCATCCATTCTGTAAGCGATAGATTTTTCATTCATTCTTATCTCAAGAGATTTCCCAATTAGTCTCATCTCTAAAGGGTGGACCTTGGCAATATTCTTCTCCTCGGTCAATTGCTGTCTCAGTGTGGCTGGCATGATTTGTCAAAGCAGAACCTTCCACCTCGACTTGATGTGTAGCTCTCTTGTATTTATTTACTCCCAATTTTACGGGGACTTTTATCTGCAGTTACTTCTTTACTTCTTTTGCATCGATCAGCTGTTAAGAGTAAGGGTCAGATGTCATGTGAAAGATGCAGCGAATCCAGCGATTGTGAATTCAGATCATGCTACCAATTATTAAGTCGAAGCATTTAATTCACTTGTGTCATTTCTGTTTAATGCATTGACAACACCACCTACAAAGCGTAATGAATTAAAAGCGGTTGATTCTGCTTTTGTTGCCATTTAAGTTATTATTCATTAGTTCATTTTGATTTGTGACTTCACTAAGTAAGCTGCAGCTACTTCTTCAGGAGACATCGTAACCAATCACTGATTTTATCGACATGCATTTGCCCTTTTGGCATTCCATAGTCAAGCAGCAACAGTTTTTGATTGGGGCGCCACAAAAAACTGATAATCAGGTGGTGTCCGCACAGAAGCGTTGATAGCGCTATCAACACCACTAACAGCGCTGATAGAAAATTTTGGGCGCACAGAAGCTTACTGATAGGGGGATAAACATTTTTTTTCATCTTTTCGATATTGTAGGAATTAAATTAGAAAAACGGTACCCTGAGTTACAAATAAGTCTTTTATAGAGGCTGAGTAGCAATGGACATCAGTGGGAAATTGCCCCCCCCCCAACTAAACTGAGTAATTTGCAGTAGTCTTAGGGGGAAGTGGCCGCAGACTGACTGGGCTTTGCAAAATTCCCACTTTTTGTGAGGTGGCTTGAATGCAATGATCATGGTGCAATCTTTATTAAAGCTTCGTTCAGCGTTGAATTGATTTTGTGTTTAGGAATCAGCCTTTTTAGTGATTTGTTTCTCTTTTGTTAGGGTGTAATTGGAGGGGATGTTGCCTCAGAGCAGAGATGACACCACTGCTCTTTGTGAAAGTTTTCGTGTTCTAAGTTTTCCTAGATTTAAAAAGTGGTGTTATCTTTAGTTAAGACATGATCTGAAATTTTAATTATGTACTGAATTTTTCGACGGTGGCATGGCACCTCTAAAAGGCTGGTACCCGGTGCGGGCTGCTCCCTAGCGCTCTTAGTGCGGTCACTGGGCGATCCACCAACGGTTGGCGAGTAGCCATAGCGGAGGACTGTAAGGAAATTTTCGGTCCAATAATGTGTCCCAGATGGGGCAAATGACACGTTTTAGACCTTAAAATTTGCACCTAAGCATTCTTAACTTTTAGATTTCATGCTAGCTTAGTCTGTAACAAATGTAGATTTCAAGAAGAAAACTTAGATTTTATTTAAAGGAAAAACGCAGTCACCCAATTTGAATGAGTGTACACGGGAATCCTGTTTCATGAATGGCTTTTTAAGGATCATGTTGCAATAAGTTTCTGAGTTGTAAAAACCCCGTATAGAGTAACTCCTTGGTTTACCTTGAACTGTTGAATATGAAATATTTTTTTAGTCTAACACATCACGAAAGATACTTGAAGTGACTCAATAGGACATTTATAAGATTGAGCTGTGTTTCAAAATAAGTTTTCAGCCTCTGCTTATGCCTTTTATATTCAGTTTCTTCTGCAACATTTTCAAAACATGTTGTATACCCTGTCTACACTGTGCAACAAACCAAAAACAAGCATGTTTTTGGATTTGTGCCAGTGGACTTTTAGGAAGTGTTTTGGGAATGTTTTGCAAATGTTGCTCGTTTATACAGGCCTTAAGACTACTGCAAATTACTCAGTTTAGTTGGGGACAATTTCCCACTGATGTCCCTTGCTACTAAGCCTTTATGAAAGAAACATATTTGTAACTCAAGGTACCGTTTTTCTAATTCAATTCCTACAATATCGAAAAGATGAAGAAAAATTGTTTGAAAAGTCGTGTTATAAGCGACCTCATTCACTAGTTCTGTTTTAGGTTTGCATATCTTTCCGGATCGTTCCGTCATCTACGAAGTCGATGTCGACCGCTGTGCTCTACATTTTCTTCCATTAGGAATTAAATTTTGTGCTATCAAAATCACTATCGGTGCCTTAGTCACTGTTAGTGAGTTAATATAACATTACCAGTAGTGATAGTTTCTGTGAGGCCTTTTACTGATAGTCTATCAGCGCTGATAGCTAATCCCCCTATCAGTAAGCTTATGTGCGCCCAAAAGTTTCTATCAGCGCTGTTAGTGGTGTTGATAGCGCTATCATTCTGTGGGGTCGACCCAGACTCCCTGTACAAACAATTTTCGGAATGGGTAGTCTTCTTAATGATGCACACATTATTAGCAATGCACCGTATACGGAGTGCTGAAAGTAGGCTACCCACAAAAGTAACGTTTAATAAAGTAAACTTGGCAAGCAATAATTCAAATCATTTACATCACTGTGCGATAGCACTGTTAAGAAAGACGTATGCAATCTTGAGATACTCGGTGAATTGTTATCCTACCAGAGCATTCAATTATTGTGAAAACCCTGCCGAATGGTGTTAATACTTCTGAGAGAGTACTTCAAAGAAGCAAACTTCGACAAAAGAGACCAAGCAATTTTCCGCTAATTTGAAAATTAAAAATTATTTCATTCAGTTTAGTGGCAAAAATGATATGTATGGGGCTGGCGAAACGGAGGCACAGGACATTTTGCCCCTCCCACCACGTTGGATCGGCGCCTGAACAGTTTAATGTGAGGCCAAAATATGTCACTCGGAGTGGAAGTTATTACTGTGCCCAGCAAGAAAGGGGATTTTTTCTTCTTTTCCCCTATTTTCCTTTTTCTTTTGCACAGTGGACAATTAAGGTCTTACTACACACCAGTTTGATTTTGTCAGAACGATCCTTTTAATTTGATACAGCTGTCTACTAAAGAAGAAAACAGGCATTTATACGCTTGCGCATGTCATAGGTGAATCATATTGTAGCTTACATATTCAAATTCTGGTGGTGTACTTTGAATAGGTTTGTGCGACTTCTCAAACTATAGTGACCTATTACTAATTTTTCATAGGCGTAGGAAGCAAGGGGGCTAAAGCCCATAGTCAAAAATGTGGTGGGCGGAACTATGCTTCCGCCCCCTCAATTCAAGGACGAAAGCCCCTTATTTGTTTCCTTTGTAAGAAATGTAAAAAATTTGCAGTAATTTACCTTAAAACTTGTCCAATATGTTGCACCAAATTGCATCTAAGGACCCTCAAATATTCAGAAATTTTCCAAAGAGGAAGGGGACACCCCTCAGACCCCTCCCTCAGGATGGCGATCCGAAACAACGTTCAGCCCCCAGTTTCGAAAAGCTTTCTACTTACTCAAGTCGGCTCATTTCGTTAGTTAGTTAGTTAGATAATATTTAACGACACACCAACACGAATGTGTTATATAGTGTCAACTAGAAAGATTCGTTTCAAGTCCTCCCCTTTAGTCGCCTCTTACGACAGGCGGGGAATACCGTGGGCATATTCTACAACCCCCAGCCCACAGGGGGCTGGCTCATTTCAGTAACAACTGTATTGTTGGACAAACATACACTTTGGTACAGTGGTCAAGATTTCATGTTGTAGGCATAACGTTACAACCAGTCAGCCGAAGAAATGTGATCCAAGTTGTCGAAAATCTCATGCGAATTGGCAGAAGAAACACCCTGTGAATACTCAGGCCATGAGATATTGCTGCAGGCTAGCCTAGCTTTTTGTATATATTACATGTAGCCAATTGTCGCGTAGCAGGCGATTACACGCTACGTAATACCTTGCCTACGTAGCAGGCTGTACGACATATTCCTTGTTCAGTTATATCCCTAATGCCTGCCAAAGTAAACACCGAACAAATTCTTTTGGATATTCATAGAAATATGTGGCCTCAAGACTGGTTGAATGTTAGTGAATATTTACAAGAAGGCATCATCTGGTCCCGTTTAAATAATGCACTAGCCTATGCTACCCACAGAGTTGGTATGTCATTGTAATAGCAACTCTCTGGTAGTGCCCACTGCACAGGTGGTTATGCAATTCAGTAATGATAGGACTTCTCACTGCTCAGGTTTCAGTCTAGGCTTTCAGTTTACGACTTCAGGAGTACACACACACTCACTCAAAAACAATAGCATGAATAATGAGAGAGAATATGAATAAGTCATAATATGGTAATGAAGTTTGCGTCTAGGATTGGACGCAGTCCTCTTCGCTTTGGCAGACGGTGGTTTGGGAAGCTGAGGAGCTGAGCAAACAGAGTTCGCTCCGCGGAGTATGTAATACCCAGTACGTACGGCTTCTATGGCAGCGTAATCGACTTGAGTACGCTAACCTACATCACGTGACCCCCTAGTCGGCTTCATATTCGAGGCATATAGCGCATTGAGGTACTTCCTCCAGTTATATAGCTCAGTGAATATATAACATGTGACATGCAATGTACTTAAAGTATGTTTCTGATTCCTTGCCGAAGGCAGGCAAGGAGTCTATGCGATGGTGATGTCGTGTGTGTAGGTGTGTGTGTGTGTGTGTATGGGTGTGTGTATGCGTGTGTGTGTAGGTGTGTCTGTATTTGTGACGCTCGTTGTAATCGCGATATCTCAAGATAGGAATGACCGATACTTTTCATATGTGGTATATAGATTTGTCAGGTTGGAAGGAAGAACGCTATTGTTTTTGGTAGAGGTCAAAAGTCATTAGAGGTCACCGGAGTTTAAACTGCAAAAACCTTGTAAATGGCTTGTAATCACGAAAACTCAGGATAGCAATGACAGACACTTTTCATATTTGGTATATAAATTTGTCATGTTGAGCGGAAGAACGCTATTGTTTTTGGTAAAAGTCATAGGTCATTTGAGGTCACTGGAGCTAAAAACCGAAAAGCTTGTAATCACGATATCTCAAGACTGGCATGAAGGACACTTTTCATATTTGGTGTATAGAATTGTCGTGATGTAATAAAGAACCCTATTGTTTTTGGTGAAGGGTCAAAGGTCGTCTGGGGTGACCAGACGTCAAAAAGCAACATTTCCCAGGAATTCCCAAGATCGTCATATGGGGTTTCCAGAGGTCGAAAAGCAAAATTTCCCAAGTATTCCCAAGATCGTCATCTGGGGTCACCAGAGGTCAAAAAGCAAAATTTCCCAAGAATTCCCAAGATCGTCATCTGGGGTCACTAAAGGTCAAAAGCAGAATTTCCCAAGAATTCCCAAGATCGTCATCTGTGGTCACCTGAGGTCAAAAGCAAAATATCCTAAGTATTCCAAAGATCGTCATCTGGGGTCACCAGAGGTCAAAAAACGAAATTTCCCAATAATTTCAAGATCCAAGATACACTGAAGTTGAATCCCTTTCAAGACACTTCCGTTTTTCTTTTTTGTTATATTTAGTGGGGTTCAAAGGTCATGTGAGGTCAGCAGAGGTCAAATTGTTAAAACATCATAAAATGATATAGTCAAGAAAGATAAACTTGAGGGATAAACCTCAGTGCAACAAAGCATCCCCATTCAGCAAGGAATCACTAGCCTTTTGGCTTTCTGGTTTTATGTTATCCTTTGTTCAACCTTTATTTCAAGGACAGTTGTGATGTTGATATGCCATGAGGAATTTTATAACTGTAGTCTCCAAAGAAAATGTCCAGCTACAAACTTGATGGCAAGTTATTAGAAAGTAATTTACACATAGGGTAAACAAAGAAATATTGTTACTTTTCAACACTCCAAATCATAAGTCCGCATGGCTATGTAGCTAGGTGGTAGATTCATAGCATGTATAAGGATTAATCATTAACTTGATTTCTCACTCACTCAGGAAAACACTCCCAGGATCAGGGAACTTCCCTTGATTCAGGTGACATCATTAATGGACGACCTCGAGGGGTGTACTGCACATCGTGCAAAGAAGAATGGGTAATACGAAATATAAATACGAACTTTCCCCCAGACTGTGATCTCAAACCGGTCGCGCATCATCATGTTCCAACGTTCTGCTGCTTACAAGTTTCTGACACGGGCTACTTCGTCCGATGGAGGGACATTTCCAAATTGAAAAAAGGAGATCATGTGGCATGGCTGAGATTTCCCTCTTACTGGCACCACGCTATTGTAAGTAAAGACGTTGAAGAAAATGCAGACAAAATTTGGGTAATAGAGTGGAGACTGAAAGGAATTGAGGAAAGACAAAGAGCTAAAACTGACATAATAGGAAATTGTTGTTACAGTCCAATGTACAAAGTTTTTTACCCTGAAGAGATAGAGGAGCAAAATCCTGCCGATCTGGTGATGTTACGGGCTAATGGACTATTAAGCAAAGTAATCACCGAGAGTGGAAATAAATTACGGACAGACAATGAAAACAGCTACCACCTCTTACTGGATAACTGCGAACATTTTGCTACTTACTGCAAGACTGGCTCTCATAAATGTAATCAAATATTTCAGTGCAAAGTAAGCATGCGTACTTGGTTTGCTCGATTTCTAGTTGCCTTTCTTCATATTGCTGTTGCTGTGTTTTTCTCTGAAACTATCGAGTTACTGGCGCCAAACACAAACAAAGATTGGATAGGCGCTACAGTTTTGATTTCGTTTGAGTGCCTCTGTTTTCTATTAACTGTCTGGATCACGTACAAATATGATACAAAGAGCGAAGCCTTTAAGAAAGGTAAATCTTCCCAATGTTCAAAGGCATTTCGACGTGTTATCTTAAGGAGCGCACTTCAGTCGTCAGTAATAGTTCTTTGCGTGGTTGCACTAAGTGTTTTTCTTGGGCGAGCAATAGCAGATCTACGCGGTCAAAATTGGAGTGTCTTGAAACGAGTTCTTATTGAGATTGGTCTTGGCGTGTTAGGCGGTATTCTTGGAAACATGCTTGGTTTCATTTCGTTTAACTTTATACTGTTTCCTTGCTGGCGCACGAAAATACCCAGTGACGAAGAAAAACAGGAAATCAATGCTCCTGCAGAAGAAACAAGGGGAGCAAAATCGGTTGATGGAAACGATCAAGAAGAACACGAGAGTACGCCACAGTTGTCGAGCGAGTTATAATGGTGATACATGGTGATACAATCAACTCCCTTCACATTTGTATGTGTAAGATAGGGAATTTCATCTCATATCGCATAGCCTAGTTGTTTTTTGTGTTCGTCGTACGGTAAGCTAATCGCGGAGGGAGGTTTGACTATTTCTGGCATTGGCACGACAATGTATGCTATACCAAATGGGGGTAAATCGCCCTACAATTGATCTTTTTAGCTCTACTTGAGTATGTATTTTTTGTGGGCTGTGGTCCAAGGTCACATTTGGGAAATGGTAATAGTGTTTCTCAACAGTCTAAAAACCAATAGAAGCTATGAAGGAAACAATTATACGGCAAGTAAATTCAAAGGAAAAGTGCCAGGTAACACAAAATTTACAAGAGACTTGGTTACAATTTTCAGCCGAGTAAAATGAAGACATCGAAATCAGCGTAAACAGGGCTTTGAAAATAGCAATACTGAAAGGCGGACGGAAGCCGGTGCACCAAAACTGGAGAGGAAAAATAAGAAACAGAGACTCACTCAAAGTGCATTGCGAGTGCCATAGAAAACACCATTGAAACTAGCGGAAATGAATACAGTGACCATCACCTTCAAGAAGACAATGACAATTAACAACCAGTGCTGTAGTCGAGTCCCCACCTTTCTAGTCCGAGTCCGAGCTTTCACCTGCCGAGTCCGAGTCCGAGACCGAGTCACTGGCATTCGAGTCCGAGACCGAGTCCCCGCTATGGAAAAGTGTACACTAAGAATAGGAATTCACAAATAATCAAATTTTATACTGTCTTTTATGCAATGGTATTGTGTGTATGATACAGGCCTTGGTGTCCGAATGGCAACACGTGGGCAACATTCGGCCAACAAGGTGTTCCAGTCCAGCCCGTCAAGCAAACTGAGACTAAAAAAGAGGGTTGCAAATATGCGCCAACAATCGAAAATTATCAGTATTGAAGGTATTTTCGAAAGGGGAAATTTTTGGAATGAAAAAGGAAGAAAAACTTTCCTACATCTATTGTAACCAGTCATCATACTATTTCGTCATTTAGGACGGCCGTTCAGTTAATATTCCAATGCCAAGAATGTCGCCAGAGGGGTTCCACACCCCTCCCATCTTGGTAAATTTTTCAGTAGGCTTTGTTTCTAAACCGAACTCCCAATTTCCAACTTAAAGCCTGTGACAGACAAATTTCGGTTCACTGGCAGGGAAATGAACATTCTGCCTGCCAAAATCATAAAATATCGCACCCTTTGCTGGAGATGGTTCTCCTTTTATCTGTTCATTGGTCATGTGTTATTACTGCATTTATGCCAAACATGGTACTGCTTTTGTTTCGTATAAGCGGATAGGCAGGAATTGACGTATAGGTCTGTTGGGAAAATCGGTGTAGGCGTGAAAGCTGCTCCTAGAGGTAGGGTGGTTGTCTTTTCAATGGTCGATCATTTAGTATTTCTATTAGTACCGAACGCTTATGAAGAAGGCGCACTGAGGCGCATTGAGGATACACATTTGCCAAACAAAACAAAACAATTGTGCTGACAACATGACATCACATCAGTTTTGGAACCAAAGTGGGTGCGCTAATAGAGTAGTGACTGGCTATACAGTGACGTAAGATTGACGGCAAACCCGTCGCCGGGGCGACGGGGGGGGGCGAGAACCCCTCTCCCGGAAATATTTTTGCCCCAAGAAGATAAAAAATTATCATTGCCTTAATGCATATTTATACGTCTCGCTTCCCCTCTGAAAAAAATATTTCGCCCTTTCAGTTCCTTGTCTGGCTACTGGCCTGATTGACGGGTATAGGCTTCGACAGTTGGAATTCTCTGGATTCAGACCCACCTTGAATTTTAGCTCCTACATTCACCAAGCCCTCTGCTACACCCTCCGTGCAAACCATACCATCATCAATAATCCCCCACCCACTCACATGCTCACTTTGTAGTCAAATCGATGGGCCATTATTCTGACATAAGTAATCCAGTGGTGGTGAAGGGGTAGTTAGGCAGGTCAGTTGAAATGAACTTACGAAATTTGAAGAGACGATATGCCCTTTGATAGAAACGCATGGAGGCCGAAAATTTTTCTCTTATTTGCCTTTTATTTTTTGAACTGTACGATTGCTAATGATGACATTTCAGAGTAACGAATATGGTACGTATCAAGCTACAACTTACACAGCCTGGTAACCTGTCACTCAAGACAATACAGGAGGCAGTTTGACCAAAACAATGTTCCTGTTACGCGCTATATGAGCCCACGGGTAGTGACGCCCCGCTCAGATAAAGTCACGACAAACCACCTTCTCTCCAGCTCAACACTTTTCAACATAGAATTGCGCCAATTAATATGACGTGATCTTATTTGTTACCAGCTCTGTCAGTCTGGATTGAGGATATTACAAAATAATGGTCAAATTGCGATACGTGTAATCAGGGAGTTGCAACTCCCTGGTATAATCAGCTATTGAGTGCGCATTCTGTGTCATTTACATATACATAAGTGTCCAGGTTTAAGTCCACTGTTTTGTAAATACCCCTAGTGCTGCCGGGGCTACGCCCTTTTTATTCCATTCTGCTTTGCTCTACTCTGAACCAGGGGCCCCTGGACTTCACACATTCATGTGGAAAGCTATAACTATTTCAGAATGAAGTCCAAAGGCAAAATCATGGGTAGGTGTCTGGCTGTGACCCGTGAGGTCTTCCCGATTATTAATGTGGGCCACCAGCGAAAATAATTAAGGAACCCCCCATACACGATTTTACAGTCGAATTTTAATGAATATCATCTACACAATACAACACATATTGCAAACACGTAGATGCCTTGTTGAGTTGTACAGAAACTGCAGAGGACAATGTAAATGCTATGTGACGATGGCTTAATTTCATAAAAGTGAATCCCAAATTCTGCCGGTCTCGAGCCCGGTCTCGGGAAATTTAGAGCCGAGTCACGAGTCCGGACTGTACGAGACCGAGTCCGAGTCCGAGTCCGAGTCCTTGCCTTCCGAGTCCGAGTCCTTAAAATCGTGACTCGAGACCGGTCTCGAGTACTACAGCACTGTTAACAACCGGAACACCCATAAGGAACAAACACGAAAAATCGCAAATGCCAGCAACTAGGAAATAGATCATGATGGCACTCAAAAACTCGATCTCCAACAGACGTCGGAGCTGAGGCTTGAAAAACAGAATGTACTTCTTATCAATCTACGTCGAGAACAGATCCAACTTTGATGTCTGACACACATCAAAGTCGAAACAAATAGATGTTCTTTCCTTGTAATGGTAGTAGCGGAATAATACGCACATCGTCGGCTAAATTGCATCGATTATTCACGGACAAGGAAATCCTTACTCCACAGGCGAGTATTATGAGAGGGAGAAGGGTCCACTGTACCGCCACCTTTTCAACACCTTTGAAAAAAAAGTAAAAGGAGGGCAATCCATAAGGACGTTGAAGATCTCATCTACTCCAGTTTGAAGTTCATCGAACGTACAGTTTAGGATAAATTGGCGACACAGTTTTCGCAAATTTGACCTTTGACCTACATTTTGACCTTTAACCTTACCCTTAACAAAAAATTTTGGACACACTTTTCCGCAAAAATTTAGGCAAATTTGACCTTTTACCTAAAAGAAATGTGCCCTGTTTTCAAAAATACTTTCGTTTCCGTTGATGACAATGGGGAACACATAAAATCATTTGCAATCAAAAACAACACCATGCCAAAGCCGCGTAAAATGTTAATTGGTAGGATGATAGAAGAGAAAATTTTACTGGCCATACCACTAGTAAAAGGGTATCTAGAGCACGGTCTTAAAATCACACGAATTTACCAAGTCATTGAATTCAAAGGCAAGGCTTGTTTCAAATCATTTGGTGAGGCAGTGTCGATTGCTCGTCGTGAGGGTGACTCTAATCCTTCTATAGCCATCATAGCTAATACTATGAAGCTTAATGGCAACTCCTCCTACGGTAAAACCATTACAAACCAAGAAAATCATCGAGTAGTTAAAGTTGTTGACGAAGACAAGGCATCACAATTATTTAACAAAAACACTCTTCGTGACCTCAACAAAATTTCACCCACGTGCTTTGAGATTGAATCTGCTAAACTCTCTATAATGATGGACTCAGTAGCGTGTTCAAGGGGGGGGGGGGCACAGGCCCCCCACTTCCGAAATCAGTCGGGGGAAAATCCCTTAGTCGGGGGATTTAAGGGTTAGGGGAAGAGAAAAAGATTGAAGAGACACACTGAGCACTCAACAGGGATGGCGCCAGGTGGGAGCAGGGGGACTCGCATCGGGGAGTCTCAATCGATACGATAGAGTGTGCAGTCCCCAACGGCGCCTGAGAGAGGACAATTTCTCTAATAAGAACCCAAAATTTTCGGCGCGCTACGCGCGCTGTACAGTCACTCCAGGATCTTCAGCAGTTCCATTCCACATTGCTAGATAGCAAAGGTCCTGCCAACCTTACCACGAAACATGTAGGCAGAGCACACTGTTTATGTGGAGGTCGAAAGTTCCATCCCATGTCACTAAGCCTAGTTCCTATTCTCTTGTGTGTGTCATGCAGTACGGTCAGTTTGCGAGCGACTCACGGACCAAAGTTTGGCTATTTCATAGGGTGTACTCCAGGTGTTTCGATAAAATGTATGTTATCCTCGATATGGTCTAGAACCTCTACAGTTTTTCTTTTTTTTTTTTTTTTTTTTGCTTTATGTTCTTAATGATCACATATCTTTTTTTGTGTAAGCCTACCAAAAGTTTTCGCCGCCCCCTTTATTTGCAAATTCAAGTTTCAGATTCCAAAGAACACTATATATAAAGTGCGCAACTCGACTCATGAAGAATTAAGTGATATTAAGCAAAATATTCCCTGAAATGACATGGGATAGTTAGCCATATCCCCCTGTCACCACCTCTTCGACAGAGGGGCTGTCGAAGCTTGGGGTCGCTGGCATGGCCCAGCCCTCTGTCGGGAAATTCTGTCGCCATTTATGATCGGTTTACTTATTTTGGCTTTCAAAGGGTCGTTTCTGCAATGAAACCCAAGATTTTCGGTACGCTTTGCCCACTCTTCCTCAGCTCTGTTACTTATAGCTAAATATAGTTCAAACCATTTCCACCTTTTCAAGTAACTGAAGAAGTTGAATACATGAATTTAGGTAAATGTTGGGAATTTCACCTCATACCACCTCATTTAGTCAACGTTCTCTGTCTTGGGTCTGTAGTGCGGTACGGCTATAGGACACGAGGAGAAAAGTATAATGTAAGTTATACCCGATAGGGACCATTGCCAGGACCATTGAACTTAATTGGCATTTAATAAGTACCGATTATTTTTAGTGTAGGATAACCCAAAAATTTTTCGCTCGCTTCTCGCGCTTTGCAATTTCACACTTTACATTCTGGGCCGAAAACATTAAATCAGCGCCGAAACTACGTTCCTCTAGTATATACACATTTTATGAAATATATGTCCCACAATGGCATGGTTTAGTACACAGATTTTCTTCAGATCCCTCCTCACCATCCCGTTGACGGCATCGGGGCTGTCAGGGCTTCGGGTCGCTGCCTCCGCCCGTCTAGCCACCCGTCGGGAAAAATCCTGGCGGCATCCCTGGCACTCAAAACTTAATTAGAAGTAGCCTACAGAATGAAATTAGGAGAGAATTTTTTCATTATATGTTCGTTTACCAAAGGATAGAGCTCTTCCAATCGCCCTTCAGTGAATAATCAGACAGGATGCTATCAATATCTGGCCCATGGTGCAGGTAGGCCTACTATCATTAAGTTTCCTTCGCGTTTCGCGCTAGCCACTTTAACCATCTAAACTGTATAGGTTTAAGGATGAAACAGTGCTGTTAACTTTTGCGATCATCTCAAGCAGCCTTCTTGACTGGCCTCGTGATCTTACAGTCCTCGTGATCTTACAGTCCTGTCAATGTAGGCTATGTGACATATACTGTAGCATACTGCAGCTTAGAACGCATAGGATAACTTGAACTCTCCGTCATTGACATCGAATTACACAAAATCTGTAACAAACGAAACCTGATCAATATGGCCTCTAGAACCAATTTACGGCGGTTTTATTACCTTATATTGCAGGAGCTTCCAGGGGCTTCTCTGGACCCCGTCGGGGGCCCTAAACGCCGCGGGTCCCCTGGACCCCACCGTGCAAACTCGCGCTTCGCGCTCGTGGTGCACCTTCGGTGCACTTGTGACACCCCTCCATGTCAGTCGGGGGAATCACAGGTTGTGCCCCCACCTCCGAAATCCTGCACACGCTACTGGGTGGACTTGCCCCTTCAAATTGGCTTTTTTGTGTATCAGTATGCCAAACTACGGATGCCTGGGTTTTATTATGATTTTCTCGACAAATACTTTAAGAGTGGGTTTTGGGAGTACGTCGAAATGGTTATCGATACGGCGTACATTGCTATTGATTCAGAGCTTGGAAGATTTTTTGAAACCGGAGCTTCGGGGGGTGGGGGGGTGGGGAGTTACTTTGAAGATAAACATAACAGGTTCCCACGATCAGACACAGAAAAACATGCCAGGTACAATAAACGTACCCTGGTCTGTTTAAGGTTGAATGGGAGGGAGACGGATTTGTTGCATTGAACAGTAAAATGTACTACTGTTTCGGAGGAATTAAGGACAAGTAATTCAGTTGTAAAGGAATCAACAAGAATAGTAACAATGTCAGAAAATGTATGTATCTCGAGGTACTGGAAAAGGGTTTCCCTAAATCTGGTGAAGATAAGGGTTTCAGAGTGAAAGATAACGAGGTGTATACTTATTCCCAAACACGAGATGGATTCACACTTTTACCCGAAGCGTAAATTACTAGAAAATGGGATCCGAACCTCTCCTTTAGATATTTAAACTAATATGGTATTGCTCCTTTAGCCTTATTAGCAGTACTTGGTAACTACCAGTGGCGGATCCAGGGGGGGGGGGTCGCCGGCGTCCGGACCCCCCTCAAATTTTCCAATGTGCCCTTTTTCAAAAAATGGTTTTTTGCACACTAGCAAAAAAAAAAAAAAAAAAAACGAGACAGTTTCACAGGTAATGACAGTGTTGTCCAATTCCGAGCCCCCCCCCCCCCATCCAGTATCGACCAATTCACTAGTCTAGCCATGTATCGCAGAAACTTTCGGCAATATATTTGACTACGGTAGCCTATATTGGTCGCCTCGAAACCCGAACAGTGCAATCGTTTTACAGAGAATGTGATTACAGTATGTCTGCGTGACAATCAGGCATTCTAAATCACTTTTTGCTTGTAACCACGTGTGGCGTGCTTGGGCATTCAGATATTACGTCATACTCACTAGCTAGTGCTTTATGCAACGTATTACTATTGGGTTTTAAAATTGATTCCAAAAGGTCATTGCTAGTCAGTCTTTTGGTCTTACAAAATAATGATCTGTTCACACTCCCTAAACGCTACATCTACGAAACCTTCCCTCCACCCTCTAGTATCCATCCTCTCGTGAACAAGAGAGAGTAGGTAAATATGTTTCGCTATGATATTTATAGTCTGGAATTACTCTTTTCTTTAATAGTGTTGACCTAGTGATGGGAATAAAAAGCCAGTCTTAGGTAAAGTCCACAGCCAAGAGTTGAACAGAAGTCACAATAGACGAATCGGTGTTTGTTTGATTTTAAAATTACTATATAAAATCACCACCAGGTCAAATAACGCCATGTCAGTCGGTTCAATTTTTTTGACGTCTTTGGACCGATGACCGGTTTGCTGTCGCAAATGAAAAGCAAACATTCGACTTCAGTCATCTGTTCTGACAGTGTTTTTGACAGTTGCGCCGCAACTTTATAGGGAACACAACATACAGTATTTTAACCTCCTCCCCAGTCGAGATAGCGGTGGCGCCAGGTGGGAGAAGGGTTCATGCCCCCATCTGGGAAGGCTGGCCCCCTATTGAAGAAGTTTAACAGTTTCGTAGGGAAGTCTCAGTCGAAAGTACGCAGCCTCCGACGACAACTAATCGACGGTTTACCTGTTTTTTGCCCTCAAGAGGATAATTTCTGTAATAAGAACCCCAAATTTTCGGCGCGCTACGCGCGCTGTAGAGTCACTCTATTTTTTCAATAGTTCCATTCCACATAGCAGGATAGCACAAGTCCTGCCCACCTCACCAAGTAACATATGGGCAGAATACATAGTTTATGTAAAGGTCGTAACTTTCATCCCATATCGCAAAACCTAGTTGGTGTTCTCTTGTGTGTGTCATGTGATACAGTCAGTTGGTGAGCGACTTACGGAACAAAGTTTGGCTATTTCATCGTGTAGTCGAGGTGTTTTCGATACATGTATGTTACACCCGATACGGTCTACAAACCCTACAGTTCTTTCTTTCGTTTCGTCATATGTTTTATGTGTAAGCCTATCAAAAAATTTCACCCGCTTCGCGCGCTTTTCAATTTCACGATCCAGGTTCAAAGAGCGCTATCAGCGCGCAACTCGGATCAGGATATAATGCAAAATATGCCTGCAATTACATGGGATAATGAGGCTCCCACATTTGCCCTTCTCATCATACCCTCGAAATAGGGAATGTCGGAACTTGGGGTAGCTGACATGGCTCGGCCCCCTGTTGTAAAAATTCTGCCGCCACCCATGGTCAGTTTACTTATTTTGGATTTCATAAGGGTAATTTCTGGGATAAAACCCAAAACTTTCGGTACGCTTTGTCCACTCTTCCTCAGTTCAGTTATACTTGGTACAAACCCTCTCCCCCTTTTCAAGTTAATAAGTAGAATACATGGATTTATGTAAATGTCGGGAATTGAATCGCATTTCGCTAAACCTGGTTAACGCTCACTTGTGTCTGTCGTACGGTACGACTAGTGACTCGAGGAGGGAAGTACAATAAATTTATGCCCGATAGGGCCCAACTATCCGCTCAATTGTTCTATATACTGATGTAAGCTTTAATTTAGTACAAATTCTTATAAGTGTAGGCTTACCCAAAAAATTTTCGCGCGCTTCGCGCGCTTTGCAATTTCACCTTTTAGATTCCAGATTTTGATTCCAGTTTTTTCATGTCTTTTGGTTTAAAACTATCCTTTCTTTGTCAATATGCGGTAAGTTGTATATTCGCTGACGTTTATGGAAACCAAAATTTTAAAAAAATGAATGTGCCCTTTTTATGTTGGACTCCCCCTCAGAAAAGACCCTAGATCCGCCCCTGACTACACATCTTCACATAGAGTAGAATACTGTATCCATCATGTTTTTACACTCATGTCAAATCTTTAATGTAGAACAGTCCTTTAAACACAACAATGGTTTTATGATAAGAAACATTTTCTATAATGAGGAGGTGGCACAAAAATAAAAAGCTAAGCATTCAAGGTAATGCAGAGTAGGCCTATTGCATAGTATATTATGCACATAGGACTCCTGATTCATCACTTGTGTTGATAAGTTGAAGGCAGGATACACTTTCAGTTTGTACAGCTGCAATAATACGTGGTACTCAATCTATTCCATGCATCAGTGCCCTCCAGAACACCAACACATCGATTATTTTAAGGTTCCAATCTACTTTATATTTAATCTGCTCGTGACTGAGTACGTCTAGGATATATAAATAGACTGCTGAAGGTGTCAGCTAAATTGAAATATTTCTTTTTTACTTTGTATCAAATATGCTAGAAGGAAATATCTGTAAACATTGCCTTGCATCAAGTTTTCTTATATCCAGTTGACATGATATCTTAATTAATATGATTACTGTAATTCCCTTTCATTTATTTCTTTCTTCGTTTAAATAAAACATTAACAACATTTAAAAGTGATGTAATAAGTTATAAACTACATGTAAATTACAAAAGGAAGCGCTTTAAAAGAACCTTATACGACACACTCCTCTTTGTAAATAATGTTGCTTGTTTTATTTTTACAATAAAAAGTCGTTTAAGCTTTTCATTATTTTATCGTTATGAAGGTTCAATTAAATTTTGATTAGGGTTGTGTTAGACTAGACAGGGAACAACATCCTTGTCAAAACTATGGGCTGTTTGGAATGAAGTAGAAGGGACAACGGTCACTGAGCAAAAAGTACGAAAGATTGTTTTATGCTAACGTAATAGATTTGACTGTTAGCGAGTAATAATATTCTGTAAAACAGGACTATATATCCAAAGGAGTTTCCTGATAGCACCGCACTAGTATGTGAAAGATTGATCAGAACGTCAAAGGTTGCAACTAGTTTACATCCTGTATTTTTACATTTGTCGTCTATTCGTCTATACTGATATCTATACATAAAGTTAAAACCATTGCGTTCGTCTCGATGCTTACCAAACAAGATTCTACGTTTTACACGATGCCATTGAAAATTTAAGCATGCTGTTACTTACACTTTATGATTTATGTGAGACTGGCTATATGTATGGGAGTCTTTTTAAAAGGTTTGCAAAATAATCGTTTCAGAGTTACCTTTTCTGGTTGTTAGTTGTCCATTCTGAGTTGAAAATGTCTACTCTCGTTCAATTTACTTTCGTTTAATTTTGCCAGGAATGTATTCAAATGTATCTACATATTCTTTTCATGTTATTAACTTGAATTTATGTTAGCTAACTTAAACTGATCCAAACAAAACAAATAAAAAACTGACGAAGTCATCCCTCTTTGAAACTGGGAGATTTTTAAGTGCTTTTTCCTGTCTTGTAAGTTTTTGTTGGTTTGGTTTAAAGAATTGTACAAAATATGTTGTTGAAAGCAGTCAATGTCAATAAGGATCAATACATTTTGAGAACCTATAAACATATGCCACTGTCATTTTCTTATTTCCACAAAGACATGGTAAACCTACTTCATGTTACGAAGATTACTCCCATCATGATGACGTAAGATTCCAAATTCCTTTTTTCTTACCTTTTCTTAGTGGTGTCAAGTATTCTCCATAGATTTAAAATGTTTACCCATTTCTAGGGTTTTTACAGGGTGCATGGATATATATTTGCTTGCCTGCTTACCATAGCCTAATCCCAGCATCTCCTGTAGGGGTTAAAACTATTTTTATGAGCATGGAACGAGAGTAGATTGATTGCAATTAAACATAATGGAACACGTAAGACGAACGCCTTCGGAATGGTGCATGAATGCATATTGGTGATTCAGAGGTGGGCAGCTTAACCCTAATGGGTTACTTCTGAAAAGTTTATCGAGACCGTACTCACACCCGATAAAACATTAAATATCATGCCAATGAGGAAAACTGATTTGGTTGTGACATCAATAATCATGTGTCTTCCCTTATGAGTGAAAGAGTGAAAACTTACGTGAGATGTTAATTTGTGGCAAACGTTGTACTAATACTAAAGACTAAACACGTAACCAGTGGCGCAGGCACGGGGGGCA
Source organism: Holothuria leucospilota (assembly GCA_029531755.1). NCBI lineage: Eukaryota > Metazoa > Echinodermata > Holothuroidea > Aspidochirotida > Holothuriidae > Holothuria > Holothuria leucospilota. The sequence continues at coordinate 10,140 of JAIZAY010000179.1, read as the reverse complement.
TGGGGTCGCGTGCCCCCAATCGATTTCAGAATTTTTATGAAGATTTTACAATGACCCCCAAAGGCGTTTAAGCTATAGATTTCTGTAGGGGCTATGGTGAGGTGTGTTTTCGACCGAGTGATGGATCCATTGTAATCATTTTCTATCACAAATGGTTCTCAGACTATCAGAATTTTCGCAAATCCTTCTCAAACTATCAAAATTTGCGCGCGCTTCAAACCTTACTTCAGTATTATTCTTATTATCAATATCTTCCGGTAACAACTCCTGTAGAAGCACAGCAGCAAAACTTGAAAGCTGTTTACGACTTTCCAGGTAAGAGACTGACTTTGTGATTGGCATATAGGTTTGATGGGAAATTGAAATGGTCTCGATGTAGAGCCTGAATGCCGGCAGGTTTTGTCATGGAAATCTTATTTAATGAAAAATGTCGGCGCGCTTCGCGCGCATTCGTCACCGTTTGCACTACGTATCATGACTATTATTAAGGTAATAATACATGCAACTATTCTGATCACAACACTTTTCCAAAAACATCTACAACCTCTGTAGGGGCCTCGCATCGATATGAGATCTTTCAATCTAATATGTAGCATAATGTGGAAGGTTGAAAGTACATATTTGCCATTATACATTTTTCAAAAACTTTTACCGAGCGCTTCGCGCGCAGGCACTATCGGTAAAGATGGTGATTGTTAATACACTAACGAGTCGGACGAAAAATCATTCTGAAACGCGCTTGTAAGTACTTCACTCCTTTTGCTATACCTATCAGGGAGGTCTAATATCATTCCATGCACCTATACTCTGCCTCCCTCCCTCCCATTAACCCTTGCTGGAAGCTGTTCGTCTGGATTTTCGTTCATTACAAACTTAGTAAAAATACGACAGTTGTAAAGTGCTCGGCATAGTACTCTCTGGTATCATTTGGATGTCAGGTAATATGCATCATGTCAGTGCCCCATTTTATATAATTAATCCAGAGCTTCCAGAGGGCACTACACCGGTGTCTGCCAGTCTTAGATACCCTTTTATAAAGCACAATGAAGCAAAGGAAAATTTTCGAAATAGTCCAAAAATGTTTCGGTAGACTCCATGCACGTATTTTTACGTAAAAACTTTCCCGAATAGAACGAAGGCAGTAAAGTAGCCAAAAGGGGGCTTCAGGAGGTTTGTTGACATACCCTTCTCTTAGGCAACATACTCTCCCCTTTAACCTTACCAAAAATTAGAATTCACTCATTTATGGACATTTTCCAGCAATATATGATCATTTCCAAAAATATTCCAAAGATATCACCAGTTTGCATCTAAGAAACCTGAAATTTACAACAATTTCTCAAAGGGACCCTTTCCCCAGGACGACACCTTTATGTGGTGACGAAGGAAAGATCCCACACTGCTGTATACAATCGTAGGTGCGCATAAAGAAGGAACAATTTACGCAGACTTTGGGGTTTAACTGAGGAAGCATTACGACGTCATTTGTGGTGCCCCCCCCCCCCCCATAACCATATCCTGGCGGCGCCACTGTGCCATAGAAAACACTGTTGAAACTGCATGTAACCAAATCATCTTAAAGTTAAATAACAACGAAAAATCTACCACTTGTAAATAAAACCTATCTTAAAACATATGTTACAAGTAAAGTTTGCACAATCTGTATTCAGATCCATTTCAGATGATTTCCTTATGTTGGTACTCTGCCAAATGTAAAGGTCAAGAACCTGTTTCAAATAAATCGTAAAGAATAGAAAAAAAAAAAACAAATTTTCCAGTACAATAAAAAAAAAGTAAAGAAAAGGAAAAATGGTAACAGCAAAATACATTGCCTGTAAAGTTTCACACACACTCAAGGGTCACAATGATTGGAAAAGCTATAGTCCAAAATATATGAAAATGTATTTGGAAAATAGATGTCGACTTGGAATTGAAAAATGAAAGCTATACCTAATTTTGTTTTTAATCTTGATGAGTTCTCTTGAATTTTGTAATGTACCAAAATTGTTCAGCCGTTTACAGTCCGCTTATTTTGGATTTCACAGGACCATGGCTAAAAATTGGCCCGCCGCTTTTACCTTGAATGTAGGTTTTCCGCGCTGTCCATTAACATGACATAGTGACAGAAGTGAAAATTGCAGATAACTGTAACATAATAGATAACTTTTGCAATGTACTATGAAGTAAAACACAATTAAAACGTTAAAATGGTTTTAAAAATGCAATATTTCGGTTTGTCAATTTCGGTTTCTCATTATTTTTGCCCGTAGGACAGCTTGAGTGGCATAAGTCTTTTACAGCCCCATGCGACCCCTACCATTCTTCTTCCTCCTACCCACATGAAAAATTCCTTATAGCATCAAAGGGAACATTCGTTAGTAGCTCTATCGGTGCTTTCTGTAATCTCTACTGAACATTTAAGGTTATTAAATATTAGGTAATCGGAAGACAGTCAAAATTGACTTACAGTACCTCATTCTTGTGTCGACAATTTTGATAATACCCCAGAGTTTCCGGGGGCTTCGCCTCCGGTCCCTCATTGAGACATTGCCCCTGAGCCCCATTGAGTCCTTGTGGGAACAGTCCACACTTCGGTGGGACTTTGGCATCTGTAAAATTCAAAGAGTTTCTCCGTCCCTAACCCAACTTTGTGATTCACCATCACAAAAGAGAGTCAGCGTTTTTGAATCCCGCACTGTCTGACTGTTGTTTTGCTTCCCTCTTTTGGACCACGTACAAACAACGTGTGTGTATGCCTCCCCTTTATTTCACCATGTGTTTTATTATAACTGTCTTTTCATTCATGGCAACAGTATGCTATAGACGGGGGGGGGGGGGGGGGCGTTTGCCCAACGTCATTCGGTGAAAGGGGGCGGTGAGCTGAAAAGGGTTGGGAACCACTGTTTTACAGTTTCTTATAGGGTATTATGGGCATATAAGAACACGTGTTCGTTAATTCTTATCTAATTTTATGGCCTCTGTTATTTTTTCAATACAAATTTTTCAGCTTGTGGTAAGTTTTTTTTTTACATTTTGAAAACATAATTTCATGAAACTACTATCTATTCTAACATGAGTTGAATAAGTAGTATTTTGCTAAGAAACGATAACACTCTTTATGTATAATTTGATTACTGAAGCTATTAATTTTTCAATTATATGTGGTTTTTCACCCCTTTGTGGTGGGCGCCCTCAAACTAAACCGACCACGGCGCCTACCACAAAGGGACGGGAAAACCACGTAATATACTACTGTGTGCATTTGTTTTTCTTTTTAGTGAAAAAAAAAACAACTGTCGTGCATGCAGCGCTAAACCATTTTACACAATCTATCAGGATTGGATAAGCCAAAACGGTCGTTCACTGATGTTGTCGGATGGGCGGTATCTGATTACCCCTTATCCGATTCCGATTCCAGTGGCCACCATTCCGGGCCCATAGACTCTTTTCCAAATAGCAATCACAAAGGATTGTGGGACAAGTTTTGGTACACATCGTTTTTGCCAATGGCATTTTCACTGTGGTGAAAAACGACACAGACCCAAATTCTACCACACAATCCTTAGTAATTGCTATTTGGAAAAGGGTCTATTCCAAGTCTACTACCCTTCAATTCCGGGCCAGTTCTGATTCCAGTGTCCCCAATTCCGAATCCGGCCATTTGACAATGTAGCATATAATATATTACGGCTTTTATAATATTTTTCAAATATCTGCAGTTAATTAAAAAAAGGTCATTTGTAGAAGTCAACTTCATAGTCTTACCCATCCTGTGATTTAGTTATATAACTGTGTGTGACCGTTCATGTATTAAACTGTGCACCAATAAAGCCTGAGATAATGTTTATGTTGAGTTCATGTTCGTGAACTCGTTCGGAATAAATCCGAGTCCGTGTCTAGCTGCAGCCAATTCCGAGTCCAGTGAAGACGGACTCGAATCCGGAATTGAGCACGAGTCCGGACTCTGGCGTTACAACCCTGGTGCATACCAATGTTGGAGAAAGTTATTTTGCACTAGCCTCAACATTTTGTTTCAAATATTCATATTTGATCTGTTATAAATCACAATTATGACCTCCGGTAGCGTTAACAACCGAAGAAGCGCCAGGCGAAGGAAGGGAGTCATAGCGCGCGTTGGTGAAGACTGCCCACACCGTCTGGAAAATTTTCCAATTAAGTCAGCAATTCATTTGCTTATAACATCAAATCATTTGATGATATCATCAGTCATTTGTTATATCACCAATTATTTGCTGATATTAGTAAATAATTGCTGATATCAACAACTAATTGTTGATATCAGCAAATAATTGCTGATATCAGCAGATGAATTAATGATATCATCAAATGAATTGGTGATATCAGCAATTAATTGCTGAAATCAGCAATTATTTGATGATATCTGCAAATAAGTCCTGATATCATCAAATGATTTGCTGATATCACCAATTAATTGTTGATATCATCAAATATCGAATAAAAAGTAAAACGGCTTGCCATACGGCCGTAGCATACCAATCCAGAATATTTTCAACGTTTATCAACTATGAATTAGGCATTGAGCTTTCTAAGACGTATGAAGCAAGTGCTATCTTCCTTTCACGTGCTTGACTTCTCCAAAGAATTGGATTCAACGAAACTGTTGCGTTGTTTTGGTTCAAGAGAAGCTTGTTTTCCATTCACGTTTTTTTTTTTATTGGCTCCAAATTCACAACCAGGCGGACCCCCTACAGCTTCATGTAACGAAAGTAGTCCTCATCTAGCCAAACTAGAATTTTTCACAAAGTGTTTAATGACGCTGATCGCATATTGCTGATTATGAAAATTGCATGAAGAAAAATAAGATGTTGCCATTGGTGGAAACTGTTTGTCTCTTATCCTACTTACCTGTGATATTGGCAAGTATGTCATTATTACAGAAAGTAAGAGAAAACAGGGGAAGATTGTATCAAGTACATTTAATTGATTTAAAATTCATTGTAAAAAGTGCTATGTAAGACACACCCCCTCACTCACCTTTCCCAAGCAATCGGCCCATTTGATTTATTAATGAAAACTTGGTTAAATCTCTCATGATTTTGGCAAATTGGTTGGTGGGCATCGAATGTAATTTTAAGTCACCTTAAAGCTTCATGCTAATATGCCCATTTTTGAACATTCACCATTAATAGGCCTAGAGTTAGAGGTCGCGAAAGTCAGCCTCGCGGCCAGTTTTTGTCACCCCGGCGTCCGCCTAGTACCTGCCCTCTGCACTGGAAATATATCCGAGTCCTCTTCGAGGCCACCAACTAATGATACCTCAGTTTCCAAAAGATCCCATGCGAATATACACAGTTTCTTTCTCCAGGGATATTTTCCCACTGCAAATGTTAAATAATGTCTCATATGGCAGGTCTCCTTCGTCATGTCACACAGGCCATTACATAAAGGCTTAGGTCAATCATATCGTTATATAGCAGACTTTGGTCGCGAAGGGTGAGATCTCAGCCTCAGGAACTGTAGCCTTGACTATGTAGGCATGGGAAGCTGCTCTCGTTTGGGGCTGAACGTTGTTTCGATGGGAAGCGTCCCCCGCCTCACCGGGAAAGTTTTGAATAGATGCATTTTGGTGGGAACGTGCAAATTTGAAGGAAAATTACTGGAAATGTTAGTGTTGCTTACAGAGGACACAACTTAGGGGTATCGTCATTGAATTGTGGGGAGGGGAAGCATACTTCTACCCATCACATTCTTGACTGGGGGCCTTTACCCTAGTCCAGGCTGCCTATGCCTATGCTTGACTACAATACTGTTCGCCACACCTATCAGGGTATTTTCCCCGACCCGTGCGATCGCAAATTATTGCTTAAAGTTGTCGGATATGTAAAAACTCTGCTATGAAAATCCTTGTCGGACACTTACTGCTCTAATAAAGGTAATCCTAAAGGAATATCCCAGTGACAATTTCAGAGGATCTCAAGTGAAAGAGAATAATTTGTCATCACATACCCTTCAAACCCCACACTCATAGCATGTTCATGACTTAAAGTATTCCTACTTAAAGCTGAGTTATTCTTGTCAAAAACAGACTTTTAGTTGCTTTAAGGTTACAAAATGTTATGTAAAACCGGAAGATTGCTTCCAACATCTTTGTTGTTCTCTTAACTTGATGTGAGAAGAAAGAAAAAAGAACAAGGTTACAACTCTTAAATTTAAGTATCTGCATAACGTTCAATCGGTCTGACTGTATGACATAACAGATTTCCCATAATGCAATGTAGTGTTGTGAACTCAATATTTTTTTAAAATATCAATTTTAAAGGCAACATTGCCATTGCTATTGAGATAGGATCAACACCAACAAAGAGAAAAAGTTACCTGATTTTATGAAACTCTGGTATTTTGTCGCTGGAATATTAGCGTGGTTAAAATATAGTTATCCTTCTGCTCAAGCAAATGTAGTGGCAGTGACGAGGGTGTCTGAAGTATGAACAGTCCAGTGAAGGGTCAAAATAGGTATTAAAACTTAATCAAAGGAAAGGAAGTGAATAATGTGGTAATATTAACATTACTTATTTTGAAATGGTAAATTATAAAAATATTTCACGTCACACAAAATGTCTTATTTTTGCACATATCCCCTATGGATACTGGTGCACCCCACATCAATACTTTGCTAGTGGCTGATAAGAGTTGTGACATCTTACTGTTCAGTATTCAGTGAAACAATGAATGTGCGAACAATGCATTTAACAAGAGTTAAAACCATCACTCCCGCAGCTATAATTTTGTAATTTTACTGGAACCCAACACTATCGGGAATCTTTTTCCCTTCCACATGCACCTACTTGGTGTGAAAGAATAGTTGTGGTGGCGCATTCTCCTCCCGTATGTGGTCACTGAAATTCCTGTCTTGCCATGCAGAAGTAGATAAAAGAATAGGTGGAAAACACAGACTTTCAGGACTCTAGATGTATTCATTGCCTCCATCCTTGGTGGCAGGCTTTGACAAATCCCCCGCCCGACAGTCCAGGACAAGTAAAATCTTACTCGGGAAAGTGCATTGTTCAATATCATAGCCCGCCGAGCAAGTCCCTTGCGAAGTCTCCTCCTTAAAGGAGTTCAAAAGCATATTTGAAGTGGACAAGCAGATATTCATGTGGACAAGTAGACTAAGAGAACAGCTAGCCCAATGGACAAGTAATGAAAAAACAATTCGTCGAAGCCTGCTTGGTGGTAAATTCCCTTTCCCTCCCTCCGTCACAAACTTGCAGCACAGCTTAAAGTTTATATGGTATTATTCCATAAACGTGGTCTAGGATGAAGAGCTTGTTTGGTTTGTCTCAGATCAAGTCCTAAGTCAAGTCAGATAGATTAAAACCACTGCCAAAAATTGGTCTCTTGTATAAATGTGTATATGTCTGTCTTGCTTTTTCCTCCAATATGGCCATGTTTATGCATTTTCATTAGAAATGTGCCTTAGTTGAAAAAGTTTTACTACCCATATAATATTTAAGGTGTAAGCCTTAAGTGAACTGACAATTGCTTCTTAGAAACACTTAAGAATGAGTACACAATATAACAGCATCTAAAAGTTCACACCTGGTATTTTATTCTTTCAACAGGCCCAAGCTATTCTTGACTTTCAAATATACTGTAATGTAGGACAAATATGTAATAAGCAGAACAGGTCACTCACAATCTGGGTAACACAATTATTTATTAAGACATTCCTCATATGACAATATAAAATATTTATAGTAAACCTTCACAAGGATTAATTTTGTATATTAAAATAGTTCAACCCCAAGACAATGTGGTTCACCCAAGTCCAAGATGAATGTCACCGTTACTTGTGCACACTTTCAAAAACATGAAATAAAAAAAAACCCAGCATGCTCAAAAAGCTTCTCCCCTTCCATGCGACCAACACTCCCCCTCAATCCCCCTCTACGCAAAGGTGCAACTAGACTTTAGAGGCACAGGCAATGTTCTATTCACTAGAGAGTGAAAAGCAGCTGAAGATTCTATGTGTAAAACAAAAGTTTATGTCCGACATTCTTGCATAGGCACACTGTAGGAACTTCACTGGATCTAGACTAAGTGGAAATCTTGCTCTCAAATGTCCTAAGGTGCAGACAACGCTCCACACAGAGACTTGCAGTAAGCCAGGGCAACACGCAAAGGACGCTCTTTTTATTTGTAAAATCAGCTGCAAAAAAGATTTACCATAAAAGATATTCATCTACCTGAGGTTAACGGCCACCACCTACTAATCCTAATCATTTGAAGCTATTCGATATTTTCATTTCCCTTCAGGCGTCTATTCACATCATTTTGACCCGAAATAGAATTAAATGACACTGCTTTTAAACAGAATATCAGGATACATGTCAGGTTTTCATTATTCTATGACCACGGTACCACATAACAAACAACACAGTTGGGCCTGAACTGACACTTCAACTTTTCCAGCTTGGCCCACACAAAACCAAGTTTCACTCCCCTTTACAACGGCCATGTGTAACAAGACAGTTATTGTCAATTTTACAATAAAACAAGAATTACAATATTTCTGTTGTGTACATTAGGGCAATACTCAGCCACTTTTGTTCCACACAGATAAGCAACCTGCACAAATGATAAACACACCACATAACCCAACACAGGAAACCCAGATGACCCTTGGTATGTCAGTGAAACAGTTTGGCTTGAAAAAAAAATTCCCATGTTAAAAGAAGCCTTAAAGACACAGGGGAAGGTATGGGTATGTACAGTGTTTTTTCTTTGTTATTACTGCTGAGGTTGTGTCACTTGCTTCTCTGATTCCTTCATAGGCAGCAAATGTATGCTTGGAAGTGATAAGGGAGGACTTTTTTAATTCAGCTGGAGGCATGGACAGAAAAGGCATCACATCCTCGAACACTGTATCCTGGAGTGTTGTGGTAAACGTGGGTGTAAGTCTCTGTAATGGCAGGTCTTGGGTCACTCTTGGCTTTGCCAACAGCATCATCAACCTCCTTTCGAACATCTTTGTCAACATCCTGTTTGAATAAGAAGAGATGCCAACAATGAGTACTACTCTTCAGGACCTATTACAACATTTTTCTCAAAGGAATGGACCCTTACCCAGAACACTAGCATCTTTTGTATGAAGACCTAAGTCCAAGTTGTACACACTGGACAGCACATGGCCTAACACCAACAAAGCCTAACATAACCCTTAGCCAGAAATATTCTGGCCATGTTCTTTCCATTTGGTTATTCTCTGAAATAGGCCATGGTAAAGCTCCATTATATTAATACCAAAGAGCACAGTGAGTTTGTTGACAACTGTGAAAATCATTGCTTCCATGATGACTACTGCCTAGTGGTGAAGTGTGCATATGTAGGCATACACGAATCTATTGCTCCATGATAAACTAACACTCCCCTGCATCTGTAAACATGAATTTGGTACTTCAACTTGGTAGAAGATTTTGGTGCTCACTCAGTGTAGGAACTGATAAAAGTGAATCACCAGACTATGGACGAGCCTAATCTTGAATGCTTCACTTTAAGCACAGGCCATTATGTAGTGTATTTCGGTCTGTGTTGCTCCTCTACCCCTGCATTTTCCTATAAGGAATCCACTTCCTCTGCTGGTATTGTAATTGAATCATTATTACATTATTTCATGATAGTCATGACAAACTTTTCTTTGACTGTGGTAATGCAATGTTTTACTCACATACAATCCATGTTCAACACAGTAAAGCCTAGACTAATGTTTACTTGTAATTTAGGCTAGACTACACGTGCTGCAATGCAAAAGCCTATGTGTGGCTAATGTATGTGCATATTGTAATAACTCAAAGCTCACATAAACAGTGCAGCAAACTTCTTACTGCAGCTTGTTGTTCTTTCTCATGAAGGACAAATGTTTTTACATCAGTATTAGAACAGTTCGTAGGTAATACTTACTAGTACAAACACACTGAAAAGTTACGTATGTACTACTCTTTGTTTCTTGTCTTAAGAAGAACTTTTTGAGCTTTTACACAAAGGTGGAACAAGAAATAAAAAAATCAGAACAAATATTGGTAAAAAGGAACATACGGCATCCAAGGAAGCAGATAACAGGTTAAACAGTCAACTCTTTGTTGCACTGAAACCAGACAA